>CAVNYN010233060.1:0-30891 GCA_963692815.1 Nyctanthes arbor-tristis
CTCCATTTCACGAGCACGATCCAACTCCTGGCTTGCCTTGCTTTTCAGATGTTATAACTTCAATCATCTACAAAAATTGTAGTAAAGAAGGGAATGAGTACGAAGTACTCAGTGAGTAACAAAAACTCTTTGATTTACCTTTTATATGAAAGATTTATTTTCCAGAAAATCATTCAATGCACAAAAATTTTCAATGCACAGATGGGCCCTATCACTAGTTAAACTACTACCCGTGGTGCGCGTCAGAATCATATCAATTCAATCATAAGTGGATCCACATTTGAATCCCGGTTGACCCCTACCAGAATTCCAGACAGATTAATACAGATACAGAGCAGATACCACACTAATCGTCGCTTATCTCGGTATCATTAGATGGCTCCTAGTGTGGCAACAGAGCAGAGCAGAACAGATACAGAACAGGTAGAGCAATTAGTGATTCAAAATGCAAAATATCACTCTTTCCTTTTAATGTATCAGAATCCATGTTCATTGCTTAAACCAAATACATGCTTTAGCATTTCAAAACATCATCAATGTTAAAGAGGACATCAAAGTGATAGTTACTCACCTCAAATCTTCTTCGAATAATCTCAAGTAGAAAAACGTCATTAAAACCATGATTGAAGCTATTTTTCAAGCTAAAATCCTTCCATATATGGTAAGGGACCATTTTCAAAGGATAAATAAGTGTTATGATGAGTTTCTATGGTTGATTTCCTTCCTCCCAAGGTTTTGGACGAATTTCAGGATTTGGGAGAGAAAGGGGATGGTTTGGGTGTTGGGGGAAAAGATTAGGGCTTGGCTTATATATATAATAGTTGGAATTTAGTTAGTTTTAATAAAATTTGAGTTCCGTCAATGAAATTGTGACACGTAGTGCAATATGGTACGCACACTTGGCTGGAATTTATCTGAAAAGTCCTTCCCCTTTGCATTATCTTTCAATTAAGTCACGGTAGTTTAGTTTATGTCAATTGAGGACCGAATTTTTTCTCTATCGTCAATTGAGTAACAATCTTTTAATTCTCTAATACAATTCGAGAATTTTTTTCATGACATTTCAAACGGTTATTCGATCATTGCCAATTTTTATCATTCAATTGAATCGCAACTAGCCCTAAAATTTTTTTGGGGTGTTACAATCAAGAAGTCAAAAGAGTTTGCATGGATGGAAGAGTGTCAGGTCGCATTCACTAAGCTGAAGGAGCACACTTCTTCTCCTCCTTTACTATCCAAACCTTTGCCAGGGGAGACATTGTCTCTATATCTGGCTATTTCAAAATCATCGATCAGCGCAGTCTTAGTCAGAACGGAATGAACAACTCAGCTCCTAGACTACTATGTGGGCCCCGCTTTACACATTGCGGAGCTTAGATACCCTCCTATGGAGAAGCTCGCGTACACTCTTGTAGTCGTTGCCAAGAAGCTCTGGCCTTACATCATCGAACACACAATCGATGTTTTGACAAGCTCTCCTCTAAGGCAGGTTCTTCAAAAACCCGACCTATCATGTCGTTTGGTCAAGTGGTCGGTAGAACTCAGTCAGTATGACATTAACTACAAACCAAGAACCGCCATCAAAGGACAAGCCCTGGCAGACTTCATAGCCGAACTCACACCCACTGAATCCCACCTCAGTAGCGTGGAACCTTTAGCTTGGGAACTGTACGCCGATGGATCCTCCACAAGCCACGTTTATGGAGCCAGAATCGTTATCGTCAGTCCCACCAGGAATTACTACTACTAAGCTATTATATTTGGTTTCAGCGAGACAAACATCAAGGCGGAATACGAGGCAGTCTTAGCCTAGGTCAGCATAGCAAAATCAATGGGTATCAAAAGGCTAGTCATCAAAAGTGACTCCCAACTTATAGTAAACCAAATGAGCAATATCTATGAGGTGTAGGGCGAAAAGCTCTCCCAATACCAGAGTAGGTTGCTAGAAGAATTAAAAAATCTGGATCACTTCGAGATCACACGAATCCCAAGAGCTGAAAACAGCTATGCAGACGCCTTGGAGCGAGCGACCAGCAAAATAGCAAGCGAGCTCAGCAGTATCCCAATTGGCGAGCTAGCAAACTCATCCATTGACAAAGCAGAGGTAGCAATAGCAGGAATAAGCCCGCCAAGCAACTGGATGGACTATATCATCTAGTTCTTAAAGAAGAGAGTGGCACCTCCCGGCGTGGAGGCCAGGAAGATAAGACATCAGGCCGCTAGATTCTCGCTAATTGATAGGAAGTTGTACATTCTACTAAGGTGTCTCAACCCCACCAAAACACGAGCTGTTTTAGAGGAATTACATTTTGGAGTTTGTAGTAGTCACTCAGGCGGACTGGCCCTTGCACACAAAATCCTGGGGCAGAGATATTTCTGGCCATGTTAGAAATGATGCGATCGACTTTGCCAAGGCTTGCGACTTGTGTCAAAGGTTTGCTCCCCTGATTAGAAACCTGCCAGAAGAGTTAACGTCAGTCATAGGACCATGGCCCTTCACCAAGTGGGGGATAGATCTCATTGGCCACTTCTAAAAGGCAAAGAGGGGACTCAGTTTGCTATCATTGCTGTTGATTGCTTCACTAAATGGATCAAAGCCGAAGCTCTTACCACCATCATGGAACGGAAGAAAACGAGCTTTATCTGAAAATCAATTGATTGCAGATTCGGTGTCCCAAATGCCATAGTTACGGATGACAGCAAGGGATTTGATAATACAAAGTCAGGTCGTTTTACGAAGATTTGGGCATAAAAAATTTCTACTCTATGCCCCATCACCCGCAGGCCAATGGACAGGTCAAGACCATCAACAAAATCATCAAACGGACATTGAAAAGACATTTAGGAGCTTTAAAAGGAAGCTGAGCTGAAGAGCTCCTTGTAGTTTTATGCTCTTATCAAACAGCCTGCCGGACCGTGACTGGGGAAACGCCCTTCTCCCTCACATACGGAGCTGATTGTATGAACTCCGTTGAATTAGAGTCTCTACTTCAAGAGTGGCCTACTATAAAGAGACAGGGAATCACGAGGTCATTGTCAAAGAGCTCGATCTTATCACTGAAGAAAGATAATTGGCTGAAATTAGAAATGTGGCATATAAGCAAAAATTTGCCAAATTCTATAACGCCAAGGTCAGAGTTTGACGGTTTGAAGTAGGAGACTTAGTCCTGCATAAAGTCTTCCTATCCTCTAGAGGACCGGCTTCAGAGACCCTAAGGCCCAGCTGAGAAGGTCCCTACTAAGTCAAACGAGTCCTATCAAACAGGGCTTACGAGCTTGAGGAGATGCGTGTGGAAGACTTGATGCATCATTGGAATGCAGAGCATCTGAAGAAATATTATCAATAGCTGGTTTGTTTTATACTTATGTCTTTACTTCTCCATGGCCCTACACAGGGAAAATCTACCACTGATTAAAGGTTATGCGACCAAGGTGGGAACAAGCTTTCTGCTAGCAACCTAACACTTGTCTAAAATAGATTTGGCTTATTAGTCAGCGACCTCACATCTAGGTGAACGATTCCACGAACAAAGTTGAGGCAAGCCCTTGGCTAGCGACCTAACACTTGTAATCATTGGTTACATGACTAAAATTGGAATCAACTTCTAGTTAAACGGCCTGATACTTATACGTACCCTCACTCGAATCCATTGTACACGACCTAAAATAGAACGAGCTTCTGGTTAAGCGTTCTAACACATTGGTCTAAGGATTATACAAGTAAATGTAAGAAATTATAAGAGACAAAGTCATTCAAACGAACAGATAGTTGCGTAAAAAATCTTTTTCATTCATGAAGAACTACAGTGAAAGCTCAAAATAAAAAAGGAAGGGCTTCATATCCAGTCTTCAGCAGCAGAGACCTCATTCTCCTCACCAGCAGGAGCGACGACCTCAACATCCTCATCGTCCGAGCTCTCATAGCCACAATCTTGCTTAAGTTTGGTTACTTGCTCGTTGAAGAAAGTCAAGTCGTATTCAGGTTGAGCCTTCTTGATTTACCCTAATAGTTCCTTGGCTGTCTCATAGTATAGTCTGGCATTGGCTTGTTTGAACTCATTTGAAGCCTTGTACCTAGCCACTGTCTCCTTATACCCGACAAGCCCCTCGGACACGGCCTTGCTTTGCTCCTCCCTAGGAACTTGCTCGTGATTCAACCCCTTTCTTGCCAGCGTGCCCTCCAGCCTTTTAATTTTCTTCCTAGAGGCCTCCAGCTAGTTTTGCAGCATAGCGGCCTCATCCTTGGAAACTGCTAGGTCCTGCTCTTTCTTCTTCAGGGCCAACTCAACCTCCTCTTTCGCCTTGGCAGTCTCCCAGTCTCATTGGTCATCTTCTTGGTGTCACTGATGAACTTGTGATGCCAACCTCAGTGTGCTAGTCCAAAACGGCCATATGCCCCGTATGGCCGCACTTGCTCGATGGAGCTCAAGTAGAGACATGGAGGACACATATTTATCTCACTTATCTACCAGCTTCTGGCCATATCGCTTATAGCGTCGGTAACGTTCCCCAATAGTCCCTCTACAGGCTTCTCAAAGGGCCTCTTACCGAGATTGAAACAGAACAAGGCCATCGGTTGCTTGCCCTTAAGTTTCTCTAGGGCAGCTCCCTGATTGTGTTGAAGGGTGGGAATAGGTCATTTGCCACCAGGTCCAGGTGCCTATTCTCCTATACAAGTAACTCCTTCCTGCTAGACGCTGAGACAGTGGCAGTGAGTTAAAAGAAGAGCCTAGAGAAGTAAGGGAAAGTTTAGCTTTCTGGCACTTTGTTAGAGCGTCTGCTACCACCAGGACGGTGGTTGTCGCGACCTTCTTGCCCGTGGCTTTATCTCGCTGGCATTTCCTCTACTCCTTTTTCTGCAATACGGCAGTGACTTTTTCAGACAACTTCATTTCCTTTGTCCTTTCTCGGCCAACCTTCTTACTTGAAAACAGAAGAAAAAACTCCAGTGTTAAGCCGCTAAGCAAGCGCGAGTAGGCCAGTCACATAATTTCTACTTACTTGGAGGAGGGATGCTAGCACAATGCTCTTACCTAGGCGCCGATAGCCCGACCTCAATCAGAGAGTCCTCGTTGGCAAGGTCCTTAGCATAGCGAGCTTCTTTAACTAAACTAGTAACCTCTTTAGCTCGCTTCTTAAAGGACGGGGATATCAACTGCGGCATGTCTTCTCCTGAAACATAAAAGGAAAAGTTTAAGTATTAGCTCCACAGTTCTAAAGAAACATTTATTGACAACCACTTACTGGCTTTCACGTAGCGTGTCGCTATGCTCGTATCTTAGTGATCTAGGCTCCGTGAGATTTTCCAGTTGCCTTCTACCCCGAACTACTTCTCTTTCCAATCAGAGACCGACTGACAGATCCCTTTCACATGTTGCCCCTAAGGTGTTGGCCTCTTGATTTTGGGTAAACTGCCACATAATACCAGCCTTTCCCTCCAAAGAGTGATGATTTCAATAGGTAGTAAGAGTTGAAATCCTCAAGGCTGGGATACCCCAGCCCTTACACTACCAGAAAGTGAAGACCCCTATTATGGTCCTCCACCCGATTGGCGGGATCTGAGAAGGGGCAAGCAACAGCATGGTCATAGTTTTGGAAAGAGGAACCCTGAACCAGGCATCAAACATTTTCTGTTAACAGTCACGCATCCCTTTAGAGGATTGTGGGCTCTTTCCCTCTTATGAGGGACCCAGAAGGCCGCGTCAGCCGGTATGTTACAACGGTGACAGATGGCCCGTAAATCCTCCTCCACCACTTGTGAGGGAACATCCTTAGTTACCCTCTGCAAATCTTCTTCTGGGACCACTTGAACTTGCTTCTGGCTCTTCTTCCTCTCCTCACTCTCTATTCGGTCAGCCCGAATCTCAAGCTCCACTTCTTCCCTACCGAAGCATTCGGTACTTAACTGGGAAATCTCCTCTCCTTCGCTTGTTATTCTGATTATCTCGAAAGCTACCCAAGGGATTCAGAAATGATAAAGAAAGATTGCCTTGCGAAACAAGAATTTCTAATACTTTTGAACGAAAAACAGTGCTGAGGAAGGAGAAATTCTTAGCCAAATAAATAGGAGATGAAAGGAGAGACGATGGGCAAAGGGAAGAGTTCAAATAAGGGAAAGAAAATACAATGTGACGGACTCGTATTTCCTTGGGAAGCGAAATGGCATCAATCAAATTAATGATTATTGCCTGCAAGTTCCCTAGACCACACCACTTCACTAAACAGCGGCCACGTGGGGAAGCAAAATTATTTCAAAATTCAAAAAGTCATATTTCAGGCGGTCAAAAGTCTAAAGATAACTGCCAGCAAATCTTCAAAGCCGCTAACCCTGAGCCCCATGAACAGTGACCTTAAAGAGGCAATTTGTATCCACCAGGTCGTAGAGGGTCAACAAAGGTCAACAATCAATGGAAATCAACAATCACTGGGTCTTGGAAGCAGGCCCTAAGTGCCTCACTTAACCCAGGGACCTAGCAACCTAATGACCAACAGATCTAGTGACATGAATTAGCGACCTAACGGATAAAGCCTTGTTCCTTCACTCCTGCAGCTTAAGATATTCAGATACCTTGCCAGCCAGTGCACAGGTGTCTCAACCAAAATCTGCGACCTAGCAAGCCCAACGAGCATGCCAACTCAGCAGCAGCTTAGGAATTCACGCAAGGAACCTTATCAATTACGGCTAATGGAACTCCAGCATTAAATGCAACATGGAGGTTACTTGCTCCATGCCTGGTTTAGACAACCAATAGTCAAAAAGTGAATGCCTAATCTCAGTCGATTAGACCGCGTCACCCATGTGGGGTCACATTACATGCTTGTAATCATTATACCCAAGCAAGGTGTAAATGTATATTATAAATAGAAATAAAAAGAACTGAGAAAGGGTTCGATACCCGAATTTCATTCTTCTTGTCTCCTACACATTTATAGTTTTCCATTTATTAAAAACATTCCTTGCCTTTTTTACATTAATTGCTTATACCAATTCAAATACGAGTCTTTCACGAATACAAATCTTGTTTGTTGAGTCGAAAGCCAAATTTGGCATCAACAATGCCAACATTGTATATTTGTCAAGTCAATATTAGGGATTTTAAAAAAAGAAAGAGAGAGAAATTTTTTGATTGAGTAAATCAATTATTGACATTGTCATAGAGAGTATCATGAGATGACATTCTCTATGACAATGTCAAGTATTTAATGTGCCAAATGATTATTTTTTTGCCAATTGTCAATTTATTCCATAACTATGACTATGCATTAGAGATGCTCTTAAAGTCGTAATTCCTAAACTCATCATGTAGCTTAAGAAAGTATAAAATTCACATTTCAATCTAAATGACAAAACCTAAATCAATATAGAAAATAGAATCATCAAATCACATATTCCAAATAAGTAAAACAAAAATCTATTAATATATAAAAGCACTTAAGTGGAGGTCATCATTTTCCCACACATTTTCCTGTGGTAGAACTTGCGGTCAAACTTTCGTGGTAAGCCTTTTACCTTTTTTTCTTTATTTTCTCCTTCATTTTAGCCGCATTCTTATCACTTTCCCAGCAGAATCCTTCTTCCCTGCAACTTTCCCTTTCAAGCAAAGCCTTATCTATGAAATCATTTATTTATTTTTTATTGTTTCAGTAGAATTCTTATTTCTTTCCAAACAGATATGTGCCTCGCCCCAACCTTTCTGTTTCCAGCAATGGGTAATATTTAATGTGAAATCCACATCGATAATCCTTTTTTTCCCTTCGTAAGATGAGGTTCTACCATTTCACGGTGATCTATGATATCAATTTATCTTTGTGGTGATCTCCTAAGATTCAATTTAACTTTGCTTGATTAGTAGTATAAACTATGCTGACTTACCAAAACTAAAATTGTCTTATGTTGTTTTCCTTATAATACTTAATTTCTTTTTTAGAAACTTGAAAAGTTTTCAAAGTGAGGAATGCGGACACGAGGTGCAAAATTGCAATGGTAGCTGCACACAAATTCAAGAAATTTAAGTTATAAATGGGTACCTTTCTGTTTTGTCGTTCTCTGTGTACAAAGTGATTGTATTTTTCTTCCCCTTACAGCTAATTCTATTTAAATTGTGAACGCTCAATTGAACAAATTTTACTCTGGATGATAAAGAATATATTGGGATTATGTTGAGGTCAATAACAGGGATGACGTTATTAGGGATCCGAGAATGATGATGAACAATAAGACAATGAGGGATATGTGCCTAGTGATATTGTTGCTGATGTGCAAAAGAGCTTAGAGGCAAGAGATTGACAAATTGTAAAAGAAATGTCAAAATGAGGAAACTGAAGATGCTTGCCTATTAATTCGTTATGTTTTACATGACATAATGATTTTGACATTTTGTTATTTTAATTATTAAGACATCATTTGTTTATTACGTTAGTTTTTATATTCGTATATAGTTTATAAGTTTTGAGATGGGTTATGATTTATTATACTTCAAATAACTATGTGTCTACCATTCACACAGTATAGCAACTTTTTGGTTGAGTTATGAAATATTTTATATTAGTTATGTCTTATGTCAAAACTGACGTATCATATTCAGATGTCAAAACCCATTTATACAGGAAAATTACATATTTTTAAATGTCGTATGATGAATTATGCACGATAAATCAATCAAGTACCTTGCATCAGTGTATGAAGTAATACAAACATGATAATTTTTAATGTCAAAATTTTTTTTATTAATTTACGCTAAAAGTTGGTCCATTGGCATTCTTTTATATTTCTAAATTTTCATTTTTTTTTCCTTTCTCTTTTTTTCTGATACAAGAGGAAGTATGGGAAGGGAGAGAAATTAGTCGACAAATATATGTGGTTTGAACCGCACCTTCTGTAATCGTTGCACCACAAATTTGCGACAGATGGAGTACTTTTATTTCTAATTTACACTTGCATTGTCTAGAAATAATTAAAAATTAGGCCATCACAAAATCAATTACACAACTCTACATTCCTGACGAATAATAAATAGTAAAAGTATAATAATTAATCATCAATTAAGCTAATAAAGTTTGATGGCCAAAAGTTTAAAATTCATTTAAAACGTTAATTCCATCATATCATTTATTATTACTACATTATTATTTACTTTGGAGCGATTGACTAATATATATGAAAATTTTCCTTCTTTCTATAAATTTATTAAATTTTATACTACCTCAGTTCTAAAAAGATGGTCATATTCCCTTTTTTATGTGAACCGTGTTTCACTCCACTGGTACTAAGTTTCTTGGTTGGATTGTTTCCTACCATGCCACCTATTGAGCATCAAATAATGCTAGATTTCAATCAAGTGGAACAACAATTTATGTAGGTAATAATATATATATATATATATAAGCAATTTAAATTACTTGCAGCGTGGAGATCTAAAAAAAATTTATATTTATATCATTAATGTATATATGCTGCTAATTCATCATACAACTTATTGATGTATATATTTTTTAATGTTGTTCTTCCCGTGCAACGCACAGGTGTTGTATTAGTAAGGAAAAAAACTCATAGTAATTAATGTGGAAAGCCTTATGGCGGGAAGAAGAAGCATAAAAAAAATCAAGTCCATGAACTAAGAATGTCAAATAGGACCATGCCAGATAAGAATTGTTGTGATTCTAACCCAATTTCTCAATTGATAATTTGTTTTTGGATATGAATGGAACTTTATTATTAGGGAAATTTAGATCTGACACCTTTTTCCCAATAAATTTCAAATCTACACTTGTTTTGTTGTTTTGCATATTTACACATAATATTTGCATGGTTGCACACATTTTTCAAAGGGAATTTTTTACTATCTTTATTTCTAATTGGGGGTTTCAAATTATTTAATATATTAAAATCATTATCTAAACGTACTTCATAAAAAAATATTATCTAAACATGATCTTAAGGTTTGTTTTTAAATTATCACGTAATATTTCAAAGATCACGTAGTTGATATCTGTTGGTATATTTTTGAATTTAAAATTTAAACATGTGATTTATCCTAACTTAATATCTTTTTTTCTTTTCTTTACATACGTATTTTATTCACTTAATTGATAATTAATTACTAATTAAATAATTAGATTAAAAATAGATTAGGGAGATTTTAGGTAATTGAACGAATAAGCAATTTGGAGGACTTCTTTTCGTGTCTAGGTGTTATGAGTGATCTGGAGCGATACGATATGAAGATGATACAGTTACTTGAGGGATAGTTGATACGTTCTACAAACATGTAAAGTTCATGATTTATAACACTAAATAGCATCTCCCATGTTACAATGGGCCTCTGTTCGCCTCCGTGTTTTATATATGCTACTATAATATTTGCACTATAACCTCTTTTATTTTACATATGTTTCATTAGGTTAATAAGTACTTTTTGTCGGTGTGATACAATATGAAGATGATACGTTTACTTGAGGGGGCTAATTGATATGTTCTACAAATATGTTAATTTGGTCATTCGATCTTATCCTTTTATGGTTAATTGCTCAGTAGAAAGGTCCAACTACCATGATAAAGTTTTAAAGGCCAACGCATGCTTGAAACTTGCAGAATGGTTGAAGGGATTATTCTTTATTTTATTTTTTAATTTTTTTTACATCGGTTGCAGGGAGATTGTTCAGACTTTAGATAGTTTATTCTAATTCAAAGACCACTTTTTGGACACCCAAATAAAGCATCCATTTCAGAGCTTCTCTTAATCCAATTGCTTCAGTCTCCTTCACTTGGAATGCGGCTACTATAGGAATCATTTAGAGTCGCACAGATTCTCTAGTCTCATTCCGTACAACCATGCCAATTCCAACCCATTCTCCATCTATCGTTGCATCTATGTTGCATTGGAGATACCCAGCAGCTGGTTTTTTCTATACATTCTGGGATGTTGAAGAATCAATAGTCAATGTTGCAGGGTGGGTCTTCGCGTTTTATGTTTATTGGAGTTGATAATGGAACATGAAATAATCTAATGATACAATATAGAGTTCTCTAACAAAAATGGAATCTAATTGATACTAACATACCTAGGACGCTGAAGGAGTACAAGGTAGTTTTGCAAGGGGAACTCCACGGTCCTTGTTTATCAGAATTGAAAATTCTGATATAGCTAATGCCGTATATATACTTGAATTGTCCAGATGATATTCAAAATCTCTTAGATGATGTCTTATGATCCTAACCAACGTGATTCAATTTTTTTTTTTTTGGGATGATAACTTGATTATGTGTATCTGCATTATCCAGATTATTGATGGCTTAATTAATAATTGTAATTGTTTTTTTATTTTGGATGTCTAATTTTATTCCATAAATACGCTGCCTATTTATGCTAATGAAAGGTGTATTTGTGCTATTTTTTCATTTTGTGGTGTATTGTTGGGTGTGTAGTAAATTTTTGACCTTTTTACCTAAAGTCCCCTTATTATTAATTTTTGGGTTGAAGCATAATGGGTTGCGTTTTGAATTTAGACTATGTATTTATTGGCTTTTACTTGATGCAAAGAATGTTGTAGACATGCCTGGACCTGACGCGAGACCCAAGAGGCCAATGCCTTAGGGCCCGAAATTTTGAAAAAGCTAGGTGAACTCAATGGAGAAAGATTAAATATATATATATATATATACACACACACGTATAAAACTCTGCGAAGTATGCGTCAATTGGGTTCATAGCCCAATTGGCCTAGGCGCAACAAATTATCTAGATCTCATATAGGTTCAATTCCTACTAGGGCAATCTATTTAAAGTAAAACTTAAAATCATTTCTTGATAATTAATTTTAGTTTATTTTTCTCAATTAAATTAATTTGAAGTTTACATAATTTTTTGTTTCAACTCCCACCATACCTTAACAAATATTTGATTTCATATATTTAGTTCATATATTTGATTTCCAATTTTTGTAATTAAATATTTTTATGTAGCATAATGAATCCAGAATATTTATGTTTTCCTTTCAATTTTTTTTTTGCTTTTATTTAATAATCTTGACGTTTCAAATGTTTATCTATATTTTTGTGAGCAAAAAATTAATAACAATAACAAACAAGTAATTCTTTTTTTCTAAATATGTCTTTTTATGTTGTTAAGATAATTATTTTGCATATTTTTCAATTTATTATTTGATTTAGTGTAAAAAATACTCATTTTGCATGAAAAATAAAATTTTCCATTAAAAAAATATAACGAAATAAATTTTGAATATGGACTATAGTACAATTTAGGGGGCACATTTTTTAGGTTTCGGCTCAGGGCCCCAAAATCTCAGATACGGTACTGGTTGTAGACTCCATTTGTTCCAATATGGTTGATCACTTGGAATTTAGTGTGTTGATTAAAGATTGTCGACGGTTGTTACAACAAGGCAACCAACCTCTATCTCGTTTGTTAGACGGCAAAGAAATCAAGTTGTACATAGCCTAACCAAGAATTAGTGCATTTTTTGTGTTTGGAAAGAGCCTTCTTCACACGTTGGAGCTCTCTTACTGTATGATACTTTGAATGTGAATTAATGACTTGTTTCCTTTGGTTTGCAAAAAAAAAAAAATTAAATGAGTGGACTTTAATATAATTACAAAAATAAGTTTTTTGGGGTCGAATTTACTTCTTTTTCTAGAAAAAAAAAATGTTAGGTGGGCTCGAGCCCATCTAGCCCATGGGCAAGATCCACATACTTGCTGATTTGATGACCCATGTTACTAGTAGTTCTTTCCACGCATCACAATCTAAGTTGGGCATGTGTGATGTCTATACACCAACTTGAAGGGAAGAGTTGGAATACTTATTGCACTAAATTAGGTAAAGTTAGAAAGTTAGGGACTACAGTGTATACTTACCATTATACATCTTGCATATAAGAATATGGGTTAATTTCACAAATGGTGTCCAACCTTTTATACTTTCTATTAGCTAGGTCCCTAACCTTTTTTCAGTATCGTAGGTTACCAACTTTTCATCAATTTACTCATAAGATCTTTTATGACATTTTTGCCTTTACTTCTTATATAAAAACAAAAAAATTTTGAAAATAGAAAAAATAATGAAAATAAAAAAGAAAATAAAATTTTCCCTACCTATTTAAGTAACTACCCATTCTACCTATATTCCTAACATGACCGAGATGACAAATGCTCGCAACATTTTTCTTTTTTGTGGAAACCCTTATTTTTCCCAATCATTTTTGACAACAATGGAAGGAACAAGTAGTAAAATTATGAATCTCCTCTTTTGCTATCATAAATGGCTTATTAGAATTTAAAAATAAATACCCACCCACATTTCAATATATTGTGGGTGACAAATTCTAGTAGTAATTTCTACTAGCAAAAGAGAATACTCACAATTTTATTATTTATTCATTCTGCTGCTATTAGAAATGATAGGAAAAAGTAAGGGTTTCCCCGAAAAGAAAAATAGTACAGGTATTTGTGATTTTCAATCATGTTAGGGATAGAGATAGCATTGATAGTTAGCTAAGTTTCCATTTCATTTTTATTATTTTTACTACTTTTTAGATTTTTTTGGTTTTTATTTAAAAAGTAAGAGTAAAAATATCATAAAGGACCTTATGAGTAAATTTATGAAATGTTGGGGACTTATAACATTTAAAAAAAGTTGAGGACCTAGTTGATAGAAAGATCAAAGGTTGGGGACTATTTGTGAAATTAACCCTAAGAATGTTTATGAGGTGAATACACCGAAGCTTTCCAATTTCTAGCTTTATATATACAGGAGTTTCTTGTGGCGTGGGAGAATGACACAGCACAAAATACAAGCACGCAATTTGGAGTTCTTTACTTCGTACATAATGCTTGTGATCGTTGTTTTGCATGTGAGTTCGTGATTGGGAAATCAACGTTGTGCTTTTGAGAAATCCACTTTGAAGGAGTTGTCCATGTTCAAGTCATTTCATACACATGAAGGTTTGATATAGACGTCAAAAGGCTGAAATCAAGAGAATTGATTTTACAGCTTTATTTCAGTGGTTTTTAGCGTTCTTGCTAATTTGCTATTCCTCTAAATCTCTTGTACTAACTCCTCTACTTAGTAGATTTATTTGTCCCGTGGAATGGGTAACTGTGATTACTTATCAACCGTAATATTTTGTTATCTTGCCGTGAATTAATATTTGTTAATTATAAACTATTTATCAGAAACTATTTTATTTATTTATTGAGTGAATATATTAAAACATTCTGAAATATATAAATAAAGTCTCAATGATGAGAATAAAATATTATTAAATAATTATAAAATAAGTAACCTAAGAACTTGGTATAAATCCATTCAATTTTTTAAGGAATATTTTCAAAATAAGTGATTATAATAAGATGATGAGATCGGACGATCTAAAATAAGCTAATTCTGTTTGACAAATAATAAAATTATTGATAATAATCTGAAAGAATTTTTTAATTATCTCTAATATTTATCTAATAAAAATCTATTTAATGAAATAGTAAACTAATAAGATGTGACTCGAATAAGTGGCAAAAGCAATTAAAAATGATTAAAAAAGTAAACTATTATATAAATAATACCGACATTTTTTTTATTTCGTTTCAGAACACAAATACTTTTAACTAAAAGGAAAAACAAAGAATTATAAAAGACGACATAAGATATTAAATTCATGAAAAAACTATATATAAGAAACGGTGAAACGGGAAGCCCTTCCAATCTCTGAGATTTTTTCTATCTAAAAAATTAAATCTCATTAGTCGATTATCAAAAATATAAATAACCGCAAGAATTACTGCAACGAACCTAAAAAGTCTAAAATATCACCCCAAATGCAGTTTTAGTTGGAAAATTACGGTACAACTATACCGGAGACTACTTTATTTTATATATATATATATATATGATGCTATATAGAGTTTTAGGCGGGAAAAATTAGTAAATTGTGCCTGACAATTACTCCAATTGTGTCAGACAACTCTAATTTAATATATGTATGTATGTATGTATGTATGTTATATACATATATATAAATATATTAGTGCTGTATCCTATGAAATGTACGCACATAATTTATAATTGGCCAGCAAAAATATTATTGAAGCAACGCCAAATAATTCTCCTTGTTTGTTGATAATAATCATTGCAAGATACACTATGATTTGTTTGTGTAAATTTTCATTTATACTATTTTTCTAGCATTAGAAATATTAAAGAATACAAAAATAGAGATTGAGTGTGGTTCAAAATCTGTAAGTTTGAACTATAGATATTCTCATTTCATATATAAAAGTACACACAATGTCTTCAATAATTTTTAAGTTAATGTGCTTTTTCTTTCTTTTCTTTTAATGCAATCCATATGAAGAAAACCAATTGATGCCATCAAACAAATTAAACATAAATATAGCTTATCATGGAAAAGTGGAAAGCTTATGATAACATGATAGTGCCCCAGAACCAAATTGTTTCATTAGTTTAATAGAAAATTCTTGGACTGCTATTCCATTTGACGCTATCTAATTAGTGAATGTCGAGATCCACCAAACACTTTTAAAATAAGTCAAACCTTTTCAATAGCCCAAATTAGTAAAAACTGCAATGTGTAGCCCAAAATAGTGAGAACTAAAAAGTGTGCAAACAGATGTAAGGTCAAATTCTCCGGTGGCCCCCACCCCTCTCCCGTTTTGAGAAGTAAACTTACTTAAATGGCAAAAACAAGTCTAGACCGCTGTGGTCTGATGACATTCTACTTAAATTCTTAAACCCTTAGTTGAGGGTTCGATTCCCCATCCCTACAATCCCCTCTATATAAAAAAAAAAAAGGGCAAAAACAAAGAGGCTTGGTCTAAATTATCCGTTTTTTCTTACCCTTGTCAACATATCTATTTTAAAGACGGTACTTGAAAAGTAAACTTACTTGAATGGCAAAAATGACGAGGCTTGGTCTAAATTATCCCTTTTTTCTTACCCTTGTCAACATGTCTATTTTAAAGATGATCCTTTTAACCCTTTTCAAAGAATTGCGAAAATATGGGCATATTCACAAATTATTTCTATTTTATCTTATTTTAAATAATAATTTGGTCAAACTAATTATCGAATTTATTGTTAGAGGTCACTTTTACTACACAAATTTCAAGTACTTATTCTCGCAAAGTCTATTTCTATTTTTAGACAAAAATAGTTTGTGAACATGTGCAAATGTCTTAACTATACATTTAAAAGTGTCTTCCTAGTAGATGGCCGGTATATACGGTTGCTGGACAATAAATAGTGTGTTTGATTAAGGGCAATTATGTCAAAAACTGTAAAACATGGCTATTTTGGTCTAATTTTTCAAATATGTACATTTTGGTCAAGGCTAATTATATTCCACTGCAAAATATGTTATGTGCACTACTTTGTAATTGCATGAAGAGGTCTACAACTTTGTTTATAACTACAATTAAGCCCATGTTTGATCATCTTTACCAAAATAAATTATTATCCCACTTAATACTGATTTGATTACTGATTTAATAACTACTCATTTATAATTACAAATTTCAAACTTCTATTAAATATACACCACTCATTTCACCTTTTTATAATTTTTCTTTTTAAATCAACTATCATAAATTGAATTAAACAGGTGTTAAGCCCTCAAGTTTTTTGTACCAGTTTCTGTTATTAATTTTTAATAATTAACTTACTGGTTACGTATATAATAGCTTATATCTAAACTATGATAGCACTATTTGAAATAAAAAAAAAATTAGTGATTCTTATTTGTTATATATTTTGATGATTTAAAGTTTGCATGGATATATAAGTAATTTGATGTCTAAATAAAGAAAATATTTATATAAAAATACTTATGTATAGACAAAATTTATAATTAGTGGAAGATTAATGATGAATAAAAATTAAAGGGGAAAAGTTAAAGTTGCAGTGACAATGAAAGGCAAATAATTAGGACCTTTAAAATAATTCTGATGTAATGTACTGAACAATAATTGTTGTGTGAATATGATTAGCCGTCAATGGCATTGCAAAAGAGCATAGGGTAAAGGAATCTTGTTCCATTAGTATTAATCTTTAATCAGACTCCTTCATGATAAGGGAGTCATATGGACATGGACTAGTACACTTAGAAAATAATCAAAACCTTTAAGGAATTAATTATTAATTAATTAATTAACTGGTCTAATATAATGGTCGAGATTCTTTTGATAAAATTGAAGTATATGCATAAAAGTTATTGGCAAAATAACTGCTCAACGCGGGACAGTTAAATGTGTTTTATTCCAACACTATGATTTATTTCTTTTGGTGCATCTTTTTCATTCACCCGAACATTTTGAGCAAGTTAATATATGGTTTCGAAACTCTTTTAGAGGTGATCATACAAATCTAAGTTCGTCTTAGAATCAGGTCCCACTCAGAATTATGTCCAAAATTGATTATATACCTTATATTTCAAGCAATAGTCAATGTTAAGCTTTGGCTACTTTGTGGATGCACGATCTTCCATTTTATACTTAGAGATCCAAACTTGGGCAAGTAAAAGTTAACAAATGCATTCTTTTTGTTGGGAGGTTGTTAGTCCAAACAATAGAGGTCTTCTAGACCGTTGGTATAGGTTCAAATCCTATTGGACGCAATTTGTTTCCATATATATCTTTTATTTCGATGAACAACGTGAGCTTTTATTATGGAGCCCGTATTGTCTGCATAGAAAATTGAGTTATTAACTCCTCGTACTAAGAAGGATGGGAAGTATTTGCCTTCATTTATTTATTTTCTAGAGTTGTGAATACTTTGCGAAAAAATTTTGATAGATTAAGACTACGTACGTCAATGGAAGCAAATGGAAACAAAAGTTTCAAAGAAGAGTTGGAGTTGTTTCTCATCTTTTTTAGATATAGGCGGTGAAAAGAGAATAAACTAGCAATGTGGATTATCTCATTAGAATGGAAATAATGACATAAAAAATGAAGTATGAGTCAACAAAGTAAAATTATTAATTGTTTATAGGAAAGATGGAAAAAGTAATAAGTAAATACTAACTAAAAGTGAACATCTTTAATGTTTTACTATTGAATTGGGTTTAATAAATAAAAGTGAACATCTTTAATGGTTTACCATTGAATTGGATTTTGGGTTGCAACAGGGCAGTGACGGTAGTCGCCCCAATAAGCGTCTTAATATAAACAACTTCTTCACTTCCTAACCAATAAATCATTACTCCACCGTCTTTTTTAGGCTGTTAACATTAAAAATACTCTCTGCTGATTAGGACATATATAGGAAGAGAACAGTGTGCTTATTTAGGGTGTTTTCGTAATATAAACACACTCTCTTACATGCTGCTATGTCTCACATATAAAACCAATAGTGGTTTTATGTCTAAAAAACTGGCTATCAATCAAAATTCCAGGAAAATATCCTTTTCATTCTTAAAAAAATTAAGAGAACGAGAAGATATGACCCCTATCAATTGTGAGTGGTTACTTATTTTTTATTGACTATTTTTGAAGATATGGCCAGCCATTAGCATTATAAAGAACTAGTGGCTAGCAATATAAAAGTGTGATGAAATATTAACGTATATGATGCAAAATATATGGCTGAGTGTATTGAAGAAGCATTGGATTGAAAAGTTTATCGTAATTTAAGCAGCGTGCAGCTCAATCTCGATGGTATCATTTCAAGAGTGGAACCGGGGAACAAAACTTGACTCCTTAACATTGAGTTACCATGGATTTTGACAATCTTGCGTCATTTAGACCTCCGAAATCCACTTTTACTTTTTTCAAATTTCTGTTTTGTAATTTTTGATTTAACGTTTTGCCTCTAAAGTTTAATTATGGCTGATTAAAGGCTATCTTGAGTTCTAAGCGAGTTATCTAATTAATAAAATTTCTTGAGTTAATTCTAGCTGTTGGCAAATGCAAGTTTCCATTTTAACGAGGTTTTCAGTCAAATTCCTTACTTCGTGTTGCAACAATTTTTTTTTTTTTTTTTTTTTTTAAGAACCTTTTCAAGTTTAAATGACTTATAGTACACACGGCATAGTTAAACGCGAAGGTCAAACATCAAGACAGTGTCAAGGGAAATCTTCATAACACAAGAAACCACCATCAGTAAATAAATGTACCATGGTGGCAAAAAGAAAAGCTCTATAGTCCACATCTACATTTGAATTAACTCTACACTTTCCAGGTCAAATAATTGAATAATATAAATAGCGTCAGAAGTAACCATAATTTTAGGACATATTTGTGGAATCCGAGGTAGCACTAACTGGAATTTTATACTAAAATTAGTGCTCAATTTGTCACATCTTGTATTAAAATATTACAAAATTGAAGGCAATAGACCTCTATTTAAGTAAACCCATCCAAACTCCAACATTTCTACCTTCACCTTCTAGTTTACAAGACCCTTAATGCTTGCAATACCTAGTTTTAAATTTTGGTTCTACCTAATTCTCATAGCCCTTCCATTCTCCGTTTCTCGTGATTCTGCTGGTATTGGCCATGGTATGCTTCATCCCTTTGCAGACAATACAAGAAATGCATCTGTTAAAGGTGTCCATATGATGCTTAAGGCAGCATTAAAAATACAAGTAGAATCTCATTATGATGTTAACTGGGTTAGTCCGGGAGGACCTGATCCTAAATATCATTAATCGGTTGTTGAAACTGATAGGATTGATGTTTGTAATTTTAAAGAGACGAGTCTTTTAGTCTTTTTTTTTTCCCATGCATTTTATAATGCATGCAATGGTCGTTTGATTGTAATATAGCCATGTACACTTGTTAATAAGTTATCAATAAGTTCAATTGAACTTCTCATTCTCTCATTTGTCAGTCTTTTAAATTCCAATTTCACAATGATATGCACCAACCAAAAGGGTTCAAAATGTCATCTTATATATATATATATATGTATTTAATTTGATAATAACAAGTGAACTTGGAGACAATCTATATCAAGAAACCCAATAATGCATTTGCCTTTATTCCCATGCTTTGCACTTTCACCAATTTTTCTAAATAATTTCTTTAGAAACCTTGTAATTTATTAATTTCATGAAAAATTTAGATAGCTAGAAGACCTCTCAAATAGCATTCGAACCTAATGGAGGTTACGATAATTTAACAGAGAAAAAGAACGAATAAATATTGTAAGAGGTTCATTATTATGTGAGATGAAGAACTATTTTTTTCTTCGAAGGAAAAGAAAGTTCTCACTTTGTGTTATACATCGATCCATTATTGTCAAGAGTCCCTCTCAAAAATTTTTCACAGTTTTGTAACAAAACTTCTTATCTCGCGTGGTGTGTGGATGCACGCAATACACGTGGCTTGCATCCATATATACATGCTACACAGGGTTGGGAAATTTTATTACAGAACTTGCGAGAGGTTTTTGAAAAATTTTCTAATGAGTTCCTTTTTAAAACCTTCTTAATGTTTTGCAAATACATGTTGTTGGATCACAAATTAATGATACTAACATAGGTAGTTATTATACATATACATCTTATGCCTGGGTTGAACCTCAAAATTGACATAGGTCCCGAGTTGGTTTGGCCTGCCAATCTGATTGGACCCGTATGGGCCGACTTGTATTTATGGGTTGACAATGACCGGTAAAGGAAAAATTACTCGTTTTAATTTATATATATGGGAAATTTTAAGAAATAAGGAGTTTATTAATCTCTATCCAAAAAATTAGGAGTAGAAGAGCAACTTTTGAGAAATAAGGTCTCTACCCTTACCCATTCCAGCGTATCCCCCTCCCGGGCGAAGCTCTCTCTCTCTCTCCAGTGTGTTTCCGACCTTGTTGCTCTACCACAGCTGCGCGCCGGCCTTCTATGACATCATCGGTGTCATCCTCCTCTTCCTCGGCCTTCTACATCTCTCTGCGCGCCGGCCTGCTCACTATCTCTCTCCCCTCATCTGGTCGCACATCGCCATTGCCACTGCATCGCGATTTTACCTGATGAATGAATTGGTGTATAATTGCCCTGTGATCTCTGTTCGGTACTGTAGATAGCAGTAGTGTCAAAATGCCAGTAACCGAGTTCAATCGCTTGAAGGACGAATTTTGTTGTGGTTTCTGAATCCACCGGAGGATTGAGGCTGCTCCGAGTCCCAAATTTTGAAATCAATTCTGAAATTCCATTGATTAAATCATGAAATTTGTATATTCTTTAATTCAAATCAATTTATGGTTTACAAACTGGAGTTCTGATTCTGTGTTGAATTTTGTGAATGAATATTGGACTTTTTTTTTTCTTTTTGTGAAATTCAACAAAGGGATTATAGTAGTTACAGTGATGGCTTTGTGGTTGTTTGTGATATTCCGGTGAGTTCTAGTGGTGTTGTTGTGACCGGCAGTTGTGTTAGTAGGTGGTTGGTGTAGTGTGGTTGTTGTGATATTTTGTTGTGGTTGTTCTAGTGAATTGTATTGTTGTGACTTGGTGTTTTGGTTAGTTATTTTTATTGTGATTTAGTATTTTAGCGAATTCTTTTTACTGTAACTCGGTGTTTTAGAATTGTGTTTGATTTAATACGATATTTTGACAAGTTGTTTTTATTGTAACTCAGTGATTTAGAGTTGTGTTTAATTTTGACTCAATGTTTTGGTGAATTGTTTTTGTTGAGATTCGATTTTTTGCAGTTGTGTTTGGTTTTAACTCGATGTTTTGGTAAATTGTTTTTGTTTGTGACTCGGTGTTTTAGAGTTGTGTTTGATTTTGACTTAGTATTTTGGCGAATTGTTTTTATTGTGACTCAGTGTTTTGGCGAGTTATTTTTGGTGTGACTCGGTGTTTTGGAATTGTGTTTGATTTTGACTCGGTGTTTTGGCGAGTTATTTTTGTCGTGACATGGTGTTTTTTGAATTTTTTTTTATTGTGACTCAGTGTTTTAGCGAGTTTTTTTTGTGTGACTCAGTGTTTTAAAGAATTATGTTTGTTGTGTTACAAAATTGTGACATCACAATGTAGACATCACAATGTAAAAACACTTGAAATACCTGATTTTTTAAAAAAAAAAAACACTTTCATGTACCTTAATATTAACAAGTGTTTAAAAAATCTTTTTATTTTTCAAGTTATCCCTTTATATATCTTTTTAGTATTTTTTTAAGAAAATGAGAAATTAAAGTTAACGAGCCGAGTTGAGATTAACTTAGAAAAAGCTTGAGCTAAAGCTCGAGCCGAGACCAACTTTTTTTTGGGTGATTTGAGCCGGACTTGATTTTCACCTAAATTTCTACTTTCGTGGTGTTTGATTTACATTCTTTTCCATGAAAAATATTTTCCATTGTTTGGTCACGTGACCCCATTTTCTTTGAAAACAAGGAAAATATTTTCCTATGGGGTGTAAGTTTTTTATTTTCTAGGTAATTCATATTTTTCTCGGGAATTTCACTTCCAATCAAACACGTTGCAATTCATTTTCTATAAAATTTAATTACCGGTAATTTAATTGACAGGAAAATATTTTCTTTTCAACTAAAATCTATACTTGTAAGCAAACACACTCTTAGAGTCTTTTTACCTTCCAAAAATTCTCACAAAAGATCCCTATAGAGGGGTTTGTCCATTCTGATTCTTTTTTTAAATACAATTATAAATCTGCATCATAACAGTACAAATACGCATAAATAGTTATCCTACTGAAACGCAGTGCCAAGAAAATCAACAATATAAATTGACATATAGTTGAAATACATAATATAATAAAATGTAGAAATACCTCGTATATGAGAATTAAATCTAGGACCTCTAAGTCGATACTTAGCCTAACCCCTAACCAAATAGGCTAGGCCTCATTGGCATCCCTTTTGACTCTTAACAAGGAAAAAAAAAACTTTTTATCCCTCACGTTAAATAAAAAATTACAAATAACAATGTTTGTGCACTAGATAAACTCCTATTTTTTTTAGAATCCACCAAAATCACGGGCTGCCCCACCTCATTCATCACCGTCAATGAAGAACTGAATCTTTTATTGTCATTATCTATATCTTGATTTGGGTTATTGTTTATCAATGTGGAAAGAAAGAATAAGGCTACCATTTTTTTTTTAACTTTTTGTTGTTTTTATTTTGATTTAACGTGAGAGGTAAAAAATATTAATTTTCTTTCTCTTCAATGGTAAAAGTGGATGGATTTTGTCCACAGGGATACTTTATTGTAAATTTTTGAAAGGCTAAGAAGCCCATAGTTGAGAAAAGTTAGGAAAAATTTCTAATATTGCAGAGAAGTCAGACATCTTTTGTGAAATTTACCCAATTTCAGGAGTACTTAACACTTATATCCATCTCTACAAAGGCTATTGTTCGCTTATTTAAAGCTAGATTTTCACTCGTGCGTTATAAGGGAAGTTCACTTAATATTATGTAGTATTAAAATTATTATAAATTTTCAATACATTAACTAAACCTAATAATCATTATATGTCAAACTATTCATATCAAAACTTTTTGTTGGAATGATATTTTATGAATGAATTTTTTGATAATGATATGTCAAACTATTTGTGTCAACCCAGTACTTTGTACGTTAGAAGAGTCGTTTAAAAATATTAAGAATATACGTGTAATAAAAAATGCATATGATAAAGTAAATTTCACATATATTCCGCAACTTTACATTTTGTACTCGTTGAGCCTCATATTTTATTCCTTTCAATATCATCAAACCAACACTTAATAAATTCCCACATAAGGTTCCTATGTACCATTTTTTGTCCAAAATTATCGCTTAATCTCATTAGAATGATATTTATACCCCTAAAAAAATTGAAAACGATATTTATACCTTACTCTTAAAGTAGTAATAATAATAAATAAAATTTAAAAATAATTAAAAATGAAGAATAAAACAATTTATTCACCACCCTACAACTACTAACAACCCATCCCACCCCTAAATTTAGAATGGGGTTGGAGAAATATTCTAATTTTGTCATTCTAGTGGCAAAAGAGAGGTTCCTCATCCCCCTCAGAAAAAAAGAAAAAAATTCATGGATGGCCAACAAATCAATTGAATTACTAGATAGAGGTCGTACTAGGGAAATTATATAATATTTTATGTAGCATCGTACGTACTATATACTCAATCAAGAAACCAATTCTTTTACAATAATTTCCTACTAATTAAAATTAATATCTGAATGCCTCGTTGACGACTATGCTCTTCCGATCTAAATTAAAGTATTAATTAATTTCGCTAACAAAATTAACAGTAAAATGGAAAGAAAACTAATAACTAATATAGTTGTAAAGCACTTATTTAAATGTTTATCTTGCAGTGATCCAAAAAAAGTGCATCAAATAAAAATACGTAAATTCATAATTGTCAAAGACTTGTGAATTCAAAATAGTGATTTTCAGTTTTATCTGTTGTTTCTATATCAAGAATTTTTGTATATATTTTTCTAATTAAATGTTGTTGTGTGCTTCTTACTTCAGAGTTAAAAGCATCAAAAACGTTATTAAAGGGCTCAGAATCTATTAATTGAATTTATGAACACCTTAATCGTAAATTAAATAAAAGAAAGATCCTGATTAGAAAAAAAATTTAAAAAGAAATTTGTTCTTTGTAAAAATAATGAATTGTGATAGATGAATTACAAATTTAAATCGATAAACTCAAACATATAAGATAGCATAGTAATGCTTTGAATAAGTTACAATTCATCTCAGAGAGATAATCCTATCCAGTTGGAAAATCTAGAAAGCACAATGTATACCAACTAAAAGCGAAAAGAACCAAATATCCTTATAAAAGTTTTGATGGGAAAATTGAGTTACAACTATACCGCAGACTAGTTTACTTTTATATATATATATTATATATATATATATATACACACACATATTGAGAAAAAGAAGGCAGCTATATATTGTTTACGCTTTATGATTTCATTTCTAATGCGCACACACGTTTATATAGATGGTGGAGTAATTTGTATGTGCTCAAAAATTTAAAAAAGGTGCTTTGGAATACAGTGAGCATGCCAGGTGTTGATGGCACTTAGCAAAGTTCCAAAATAAATCTATAGCGATTTCTAATAAGAATAATAATTTTAATCTTCTTTTCAGAATAAAAATCTATCTATATATATATATATATAATAAGAGAATGGTGGCTTTTCTCACTCTTTTTCTAGCTACATAAGGTTTCTAATTTTATAAAGTTTCTAGGTCTATAAGATTTTTAGTGATATCATTTAATTCTTTTTTTTGTATTTTTATTTTTATCTTTTTTTTCTTGAGATTGTTATATTAATTTTTTAAATAATATTCACGTTTTCTTTTATTAACTCATACCTGATCCTCAATTCAAGGTAGTTTCTTTAGCTAAATATTTTGAACTAGAGATCTGTTACTTATAAAATTGAACACGAAATTAATTAAGAGTTCTATTTAAAAAAAGTACATAGTAATTTTTATGATTCGAAAACCCAAGTATAGCACGTCTCTAAGCTAATAAATTTCTAAAAATCTGTAACATTAATTATAAATTTCAATTTTTAATAATTTTTAAGAAATTTTTATATGGTTATTGTAGTGCAATAATCAATTGATTTTTTCAAAAATTATAGTATTCTTGTCGATTCTATAATTAAATTGGAACTTTTTGATAATTTAAGTCTTACCGTATTTAGAGTTGGATTATTTATTTGAGAGATGAACTAAATATTGATACGGTTGCACTGTAATAGTTGTTCAATAATTTTTATTAAACATTTTATTCTTATTGAATCACCTCAATTAATTTTTATTTATATATGTATAATTAACTAGTGTTGTAATTCAAACAAGTTCTATGGCAATTATGTTTCTCATATTCTAGACATAAGGTCTTGGATTGAAACACACCCGCCCCTCCCATCCCCTATACCCATTGTATAAAAAAAAAAGAAGAATTAACTGGTACAAAAAGTGTTACTGACAAATAAATTCAAATATAATAGAATGGTTATAAAAACTTATGTTTCATAATATTAATATGACTCAACTGTCTATATTAATAATTTATATTAAATTTTTGTATAAAAATTCATTGACATTTATTATTAGAGTAATTATATAGAGAAATATTTATTTGATATGAATAACTGATATTAATTCCCTTCTCACCCTCTATACGCACTGTATGAAAAAAATGAAATTAACTGGTACAAAAAGTGTTACCGACAAATAAATAAATATAAATATGATAGAATAGTTATAAAAACATATATCTCATAATGCTAACATGTGATTTAACTTGCTGTATTAATAATTTATTAAATTTTTGTAAGAAAATTTATTGACATTTTTTATTAGAGTAATTCTAAATAGACATGTTTATCTGATATAAATAACTGATATTTGTTAGTTGGCAAACTTGAATTGGTTGTTTATATGCAAGTGGTGAATTTGAAGGCTAACGGTAATCAAATACATAGTTGACAGCTAAACATGTCACTTTTTCATGCCAGATAAATGTCTTCCAAAAATTACTATTGTTATTATTATTTTTAGATCCTGTACAACGCACGAGTGAGAATTCTAATAATAATAATAATAATTTATTATTATTAATAATAATATTATAATTATTATTACTATTATTATTTTGATCTAATATAGTTTGTTGGGTTCGTCTCGGACTGTAAGTAAAGAGGGGGCTGGCGTTGTAAGTCAAAGGGGTATATAGCATGGTAGTCTGAACTACAGTAAATAATCTTACACGTCCTATTTGCTAGTCACATTCGTTAGGTAACCTTCTTTCCTTCAAAAACTTTTGAACTCTAAATTGTGAATAAATATTTAAAAATACTAATCTTATTAATATATTAAAATAAAAAATAACTAATTTCACACTCGTATATTACACGGATATATTCTATTCAAGCTGTTATGAGGTTTTTGGGTGCGCTAAGCAACTTTAAAACTAAAATTTACAGGGGCCCTAGACTAAAACTTGTATAGTAAAAATTTAATTGTAGAAAATATTAATAAATTAAAGATGTAAATATAATTGTCATATACGAATTAAAGTGATTATCTTTTTAACTAGAATTAAACTAATTATTAGTTATACATAATTTTTTCTCTTTCATCAACTAATAAATATCACTTTTATGTATTCTATTCTATACTTAAGATATAACTATTTAAACTTTCAGTAACGATTTTTCAATGTCCAAGCCCTTTTTTATTCGGTCATGACTGGGGTCCTAAGCGAGTATTTAGAAGACTTATACGCAGACACGTTTATAATCGTATTACAAAATAAAACTTTTATCTTTTATTATTATTTTTTTATTTTTTGAAACAAGGGGGATACGAGGGAGGGGTAGGTGTGATTGAACTTGGGATCTTTTACCTGTATCGTGAGAACATAACCATAACAACACTTATTCCAACCACACAAAGTAAAACGTATTGGAACAAGAAAACATTAAAAATAGTAATAATAGGTAATATTGCAAACAAAATAAATAGTAAATATCACTTCTATCTTGATCAAGTAAAGACGAACAAAGAGATATTGTTGTCAAATTTTAGCTTTGACTCAACAAACAAATTTGTTTACGCAGAAAGCTTGTATTTAAATTTATGAAGAGAGTAATGAGAGAAATAAATGTGTAGAAGACAAAGATTGTTGTAAATGAGGAGGATCCGTAATTCTGGCGAATCTTCTTCTATTTATAGTATAAGAATTAGCAAGTAATGACTACAAGTATTTAATGCCTAGCCAATAAAAAGTTTTCTTAGTAGGTGTTAGACTTTTTTGACTAATTATAAACTAAATGTCTGCATAGGAAAGACAAATGCCAATTTTATAATTAATGCAGTTATCCCATCAGCCTTCAGTGATAAGGTTTGCAAGTTGGCTTGCAAGTTGCATTACAGCTAGCAAGTCTGAGTAGTTGTGCATGGAGCTTGGGTCTTCTAGACCTGCGACCTCATGAGCTGGCTTGTGGGGGCCCCGTGAAATCCTCATCAAGTCATGAGCTGAATGCATGACCTGACCTGGCGAGCTAATTTTCTGAGGCTATGGGCTGAAACCTGCAGATCTTGAGCCTGTGAGTTTCCTGAAGTGATTGGTCATGGACCCACTCTATTAGGTAACCAGCTCATGGCTTGGTGGGTCAGTCCCTTGACTCATGGGCTGTTGACCTTAACCTTATACTTAGGTATAAATAGTACTACTTCTCTTAAGAGATAAGGCTATGCAAGTGGGCTTGTAAGTTGTCATACAGTTGGCAAGTGTGACGAGGTGCTCTCAGGTCCCCAGGTCCTTTAGCTCCTTACCTCATGAGCTGACCGGTTGAGCTGCATGTTTGATGCGAATTGATATGCAGTAGCTACAATACCAAATATTGAAAATTGTACCTAAGTTAAACCATGGCAATGAAGGCCTAAATGTGACAAGGTTAGGGTCAAATCGGGAGTTTAAGGCTTGAATTATGTGAAGAAGTGTTTAAGTCGAATATTTAAAAGACCAAAGCTGCATAGTTCAAGATATTTCTGGCCATAAAAATATAATGATTATGATTTTTATGGGAGTAAAGTATGTTATCAGAAAGCCTATCGAGTCAGGAGTCCAACGCAACTTTCGGATCTTAATTTCGATTTTCCTACTAAAAGTTATGCACACTGGAACACAAGCTGCAAGTAAAATGCAGCCTCATGCGGCCGCATAGCCCTTGCATACAGCCTCATAGCATGGCAGATTTTTGGTAGAACCACGAGAGCGGGTATCCTACTTCCTGGTCTGCCCGCACAGCTTCTCTACACACGGAGTTGATTTGTTTTTTTGGCCTTGATTTTCTTTAATTGTTTTTATTATTTTATGAATTCTACATGTTTCCTAATTAGTTTAGGTTATTTATTTTCCTATTTAAGGGCAACTTTCATTATATGAAGAAAGTTCTTGAAGTTTGAAATTAAAACCATAGTTTATTCCCTTTGGAAAATTTGTGAGGATTTGAATTCTCGTTACTAATTTTTTGTATTTGATCAAGAGATTAATCTTCTTTATCAAGAATTGCGTCCTAATTCTTGCGATGTGTTACCAAATTCATGGTTCGTTGATTTAATCGCGGGTCAGAATTAAATTCTTTGGACAATTTAAAATCTCAAATTGGCTTTCTTGGGATAAACTGCAATATTGAGAGTTTTGTTAAATTCAAGCTTCCATGATCGTATCAATGTTAACCTCCCTAGGTCGAAGTCTACCACTTTTGACCTCATGAGGTGACTAGGTGGATTGGTCATGGCCCACACTGCTAGGTCACCGGGGAGGAGTTTAGAGGGTCAACTCCTTGACTTAAAGGCTGTTGACTTTGACCTCACACTTAGTATCAATGTCATAGACTTGTTGAGAATTTGATTTATTTGACTCTTATTGGGCCAAATTAGTCATATGCTATAAGTGTTGTAAGCTAGTTCATGCATAATCCAAGTGACTGACACATGCTTGCAATTAGCCACATTCTAGTTCACTTAAAATCTTCCCCTAGCAAAGGTCTTCTATTCTCTAAGCATCGACACTTAGATATTGCTAGGGCTATAGACTCTGACTTTGCTGGATTAAGATTAGATAGAAAATACACATTATGATACTTGTCATTTTTGGGGAAAACTTGGTGACTTGGAAAAGACAAGTAAGAAGCAAATGTGGTATCATTGTCTAGTGCTGAAACCGAATACTGTATATTTGCAATCACAGAATTCACATGGCTGAAAATTGTCCTTAATGTGACAATAAAGCATCTATTGATATTGCAAACCTGGTGACTGAACAGAACATGTTGAAATTGATAGAAACTACATTAAAGACAACCTTAACTCAGACAATATTATAGTTCCTTGCATCGAAAGTGCAGATCAACTTACTGACAGTGGTGGATCCAAAATTTATTAAGCTGGGGGCTTTCAAAATTTTTTTTTTCTATAGTAGGCTTCGTCTATACACCATAAAAAACAAAAAATAATAATAATAAGACAATAATGGAAAGTTAGCACACTTCATATGAATATACAACTTTAACAAAATTACAAAATACAAAATCAAATCACGAAAGTATACACTTCTCATAGAAAATCAAACTTAAAGTCCTAATTCCTAAACTCATCATGTAGCTGACGAAAGCATAAAACTCATATTCCAATCTAAACGACTAAACCCAAATCAAGGTAGAAAATAGAATAATTAATCATATATTCCAAATAAGTAAACCAAAATAAAGAGAAAAACTCATAGTAATGTGCAAAGCATAATGGCGGGAAGAAGAAGCATAAAAAATCAAGCCAGTGAACTAAAAATGTCGAATAGGAACGTGCCAAACAAGAATTGTTTTGATTCTAACCCAATTTCTCAATTGACACTTTGTTTTTGGATATGAATGGATTATTTATTTATTTATTATTATTATTATTTTTTTTGTGAAGCATAATGGATTGGGTTTTGAGTTTGGACTATGTATTTATTGGCTTTTGATTGATGCAAAGAATGTTGTAGACTCCATTAGTTCCAATCTAGTTGATCACTCGGAATTCAGTGTGTTAATTCAAGATTGCCGTCGGTAAGCCAATGGTTGCTACAACAAGACAGCCAACCTCTATCTTGTTTGTTAGACAGCAAGGAAATCAAGTCGCACATAGTCTAGCCAAGAATTCTTGTTTTAGTGCATGTTTTTGTGTTTGGGAAGAGCCTCCTTCACACATTGGAGCTCTCTTACTGTATGATACTTTGAATGTGAATTAGTGACATGTTTTCTTCGGTTTCAGAAAAAATAAAAATTAAAAATTAAATGAGTGGACTTTAGTTTAATAACAAAAATATTTTTTTTGGGGGGGGGGGGGTCAAATTTACTTCTTGTAA
>CAVNYN010233061.1:0-31794 GCA_963692815.1 Nyctanthes arbor-tristis
TGTAAATCGTCTTTATCGGGTAATTGGTGTAAATCGTCTCTATCTTTCAATTTGATTGTGCAAATTATTCTTACTTTTCGATCTTTTGACAAATTCATCCTTACCTTTACAGTTTCTTGCAGAGTTGATCCATACGTCAAATTTTGTTAAATTTATCGCTTAACTAAATGCATATTTATATTAGCTTCTAAGTTTGTGAGGGTATTTTTGTAAGCCATCACACGTAATGTCTTTTACCAACATCTTTATCAACAAACCCTATTCCAAATAATATTTTCTCTCTCTTTTTTTACCTAAGTTATTAATCATTCTTCTATTAATGAAAAGATTTTGAGTTATATTAGACAATAAAATAAGAAATTTTTTTTGGGCCGGGGATAGATGAGATTGTTTGGATGTCTCACCTTGTAAATTTTATTTTATTTTATTTTTGTTTGACACCAATTTTAATTTAATTATTACTTTATTTTCTTAATTATACGCCTATTTTGTAGTCGATTTTGAATTATACTCAACGAGATATTAAAACTATTTTCGTTCTTTAATCATATCTCATATTTTATTGTGGTGTTTTGATTTGAGTGCATTTACATATTTGGATAGTGACATGTTTAGTAGGAAAAGCCATGTTTTGTGGTGAGCGTCCGAAAATGACCTTACAAATTTTAGAAGGTCATGCATAAGATTTTGGCTAACGGAGAAATTTAATGGAATTTGACGGTAGAGACCAATTTCACCAAAAAATATAAAGGTGAGGATGAGTTTGCCAAATGCTAAAAGGTAGGGACGATTTGCACAATCAAATTGAAAGATAGAGACGATTTACACCAATTACCCGATAAAGACGATTTACACCAATTACCCAATAAAAACTGTACAGAACCTATGGAGTTCTTTAGTATGGATCATCTAACTCCATCTCTTTCCGCCCTCCAAGTAAATTAAAATATAATTAATCTAGGAACTTGAGTCTCTTTTTATTAGGGGAAAAAAGAAAAATGGAATCTTGATTCTCTTTACAAGTAACGAATTAGTTTCGGTTTTCAAAAGTGTTTCTCTGGTGTGTGAAGAGAGCACCCTAGTGACTTTGCTGTACATTATCTGTTTGATGATATGCAATGACAATATAAGTTGTCCATCTTATGAGGCGCAGCTAGCGGTATTTGATTTTAATTGGGTTGTTGACATTCTTAAGCAATTTATTTAAAAATTAATTTGTTAATTAATCTATTCGTTAACGGGCCCTTTCAGCTACCTAATAACGCCAGCTCTTTAATTGTTATATATTATATTATATTATATTATATTATATTATATTATATTAGTATTTATTTATTTTAAAGGTCGCTCTCTAAAAGCACCACATGCACTTTCCACATGATTCTAACACAATCTGAGATTCCTTGGCCAAAGAATATCAAGTCACTTGCTTTTTGACAAATTTATTAACAACTAGTTACATTTGATTTTATGGGATATATGTACGATACTTTTGAAAAAAAAAAATTCGTTGAACTACAATTTTTTTGGTTTGTTTATGACTACAGATCAATATATCTTTTCAAAAATAAAAAACAATAATTATGATCCGATTGGGTCGTGAGCTAAAAATATAGAGAGAAATTTGTACTTTGTAAGGGCAGGACTCTATTATAGGTTTTCGGCTATATAGTCATGAATCATGATATAGAGGTAAAAAGAAGTACGAGGAATGCGAGAAGGAAGAGACTGGTAGATTAATTCATTTTTATTTCTATTTTTTGTCTTTTAAGAATTTGAATCAAGAATTATGGTAAATAAATTCAAAAGCAAATGCTCTGTTCAATAATTGTTGTTGTTATTATTATTTATTTTTGATACAAGAGCGAGAAAGGGGATGGGAAGGAAATAGGCGAGGGATGTGTGATTCGAATATAAAACCTCCAACTTGAAACGTGAATATATTAATCATTGCACTACTTGTTCAATTATAATGTGATTATTAATTTTAGAATGAAAAATATAACCAAATAATTTTTTTTGACATTAAATATAACCAATTAATTATTGACTTCAATAACTATAATTATTTGAAAAATTACAAAGTCCGAATCAAATTGGACTAAGCCGCTCAATTTTGATTAAGTTCGGTCAGTTAAGATTATTATTTTGTCCGGCTCTAAGTAATTTTTTTTCATGTTCATAATCAGAAGTTACTGGACGACGAAGTTTGAAGGAATCAGCTTGAAATTTTTTGTTTCATAAATGGCAAGTGGCAACCAATAATTTTATTTTTTCTGTTTTGTTTGATTGCTTTGCCGGTAATTAAATTAATTAAAGATAACAATTTAAAATTAGCAGTCGGTAACCAGTCACTGGTAGAGAAAAAAAGGTATACAAAAGCAAATTAGAAAACTTCATTGACACGAGACTTCAAAATCTATCTATATATATATACACACACAGATATATATACATACATATATATATAAAGAGAATTAAGTAGTGTGATTTTCTCACTTTTTTTATTGAATAATGTTACTTATTTAGACTGAAAACCCATTTCCTTAGTGGCGCTTAAATAAATTAATTCTCCTATATATTTATACATTTTCACATATTTCCCAAATGACCTTTAAATAAATTAATGCTCCTATGTTTTTATGCATCTCTACATATTTCCCAATATAGTGTTACTAACTAGACTCTAGTTTAGATAAATAGCATTATTCTATTAGATAAATCTTGTGGTAAAAAAATTTTTTTAAGCAAAAATTATTGTATAGAAACTCAAAATATTTTTAAACATGTGATAATTGAGTTTAGCACATAAGTCTTAATTACTTTGCTCATTTTTTTTTATTAGGCTTTTTCACTAATAAATTAAAACATCAAAACTCAAAGGCCAATTTAAAAACAAACCATAATCTCTCTTAATTCATTCATTCAATATTTTCCACCGCGTGTGTCAGTGAGTTTAATGTTACGTGAAAATTTTTTTAAGTATTTTACATTTTTTTTGAAATTTTTTTTTGTTTTATTAGGATTCTTGAAAATAAGTTGGGTTTTACCTACTATTCCCAAACCACCCTGTCTCGTACAAGTTCAAACTGGTACGGGACATGTATGTAGTGGGGTTGATAGAAAAAGGGGGTGGGGCACGGTGGAGGTGTGTACAACCAGAACCCATTATATTACTATTCTTGTTGTTATGATATGTACGAAGGATTAGATATAATAATATAAATTGTCTTATAAATAATCTTGAACTTCATGATTAGTATTAATTGATCTTATTATTTTAATTAATTTATACTTGTATTTTTATATTTTCTATGGATATATAAATATTGTAGATTTATTATGTAACTATGTAATGATGTATTTTGATAAGTTTTTCTACCTGTATAATGCACGAGTGATTTAACTAGTGAAAATTAATTTAAGTTCACATTTCAGTCTCTCATTTTCGCCCTCCATCCCCACCCACCAAAAAACACCGGGTCGGTACTCAAACTCCATCTATCGCATCAGGTCAGTTGCTATTAAAAAAAACTATTGTCTAGTTAGAACATCCATATCGATAGTGTTAAACTAGAGTGTTAGTAAAGTTATTAGTTTAACAACTCAAAAATGTAAGAGTGAAGCTACATGTATAAATATATTTACAGATAAGGAATAAAATTATAATTTTATCAATGTATTCTCTCTTTCTTTTATTACATAACATGTGGTGAAATTGTAATTTCACACCGTTTCTGTAAATACACCTATATATTTATCTATACAAGAAGATTAATCTAAAATATAATTACATTTGTGTTGTAAATGAAGCTGTTAAAAGAATCTTTTTAACAATTCATGTGGTCAATCATATTTATTTTCTTTATTTTTATATTGTTTATAAGTTGAATTAATTTTAGTCATGACCTAATTTTAACTTAAAGTTAAATTATAAGGGTTAATTTAACTGGTTCTATTCTGGAGTCATATATATGGCACGGTATGACACTACATGACCTATGTGGCATGCATGTAGTGTCTTAATGCACGCTACATAGGTCATATGGTGTCATACTATGCCATATGTATGACGTTAGATCAATTTTATAGTTTAACACTACTAATATGTTAGATATCACTATGAAATTTAATATTTTTATATAGCACTTAACAATTACTAAAACTTGATTTGATTATTTATGTGATAATTAAAATGTGGATGCTCTTATAAAACGTTTGATAATGCAATCCATTCCTTTATTTATTTATTTAGTTATTTTTTTAACAAAAGAGAATACGTGAAGTCAAAGATTAGGAGAATAATTTCTCTCTCATGCCACTTTATCTCCGCCAAGTCAGCCCCCACCTTTAGCTCTCTCAATAGGGCATCGACTTTATCTCTCTCATAAATAAATCATTCTTTTTTGTTAGCAAAAGAGGATAATTGATGCTGATTTCTAATCAACAGGATAACGCCGTTTTTCCGATCTCTTTTTTTGTTAGATGAGTGTTATATAAGTGAGTAGGCTCTATTTTTAGAGATTAATCAATCTCTATTTCTTAGTCCAAGCCCACTTCGTAACCTAGTTGCATCTTGACTTGTTTATTGATTTTTATTCAATCAGATTGAATTCTATGTATAAAGCTCGATTGTTAATAGAAAATAATCACGTTTGGTAGTCAGGCTTTGTAAGGATTCTATACACGGAACTCGATATGACATAATAGAAAAACTCCTACTTGTCTAGTTATTACATGGAAATGTTCAAAAATCTCTAAAAGATTTTGTAATAAAATCTCTCACCTCGGATGACCTATGTCGATACACACTAAGTGTATTTTAACTTCATATGAGATGAAAAATTTTATAACAAAACCCTCAAAAGACTTTTAAAGACTACTCAGTAACTACAAAGTTAAATATTCGTCAAATAGAATTAAACAAAAGACAAAAATATATGTACAAATAAAATGAGGACCTAACTGCAATATTCTTACCAAGTCTACGACAGCACGCTCTCTGGTCCGCGTGAACAATATTCCTCCATTAAAGTAGAGAGAATCGGTGATACGGTGCGGGCTGGACCGGTGGTAGCTACTAGTCCAAGTGTCAAACAACTTAGAAGTAACATATAACCAAAATAATCCAAAAGCCACCTAATCATACGCGTGGACGCTTTTCTTCCTTTTTTCTCTTCCTTCCTTTATTTTCTCTCCGGCAATTACCCGATTGCCAGAAGCCACTGTCGGCACCCGCAGATCTGCACTTCAACGTTTTACATTCTTATTAAACCTTAGACAGATCCAGTTCTTACCTCAAAATGGATTCTTGGCGCAACAGAAAACGCACATTGAGACCCACTTATTATTCTTCATTTTCTTCTCTGTATCTGTTTTCAGTAAGATCTTTTGGCTTGTGTTTCAGCTTCTTGATATTTCTTTATCTTGTGTTTTATATGATTCCTTTTAATTCTTCGTCTTTTCGACCCGTTTTGGTGGTTTCAAGCTTAGCTTCTTCTACTTCGGGTCTTGCTAAGAGAATACAAGAGTTTGATGATTTTTTTACTTTTCCATGGAAAATAGAGAACCGGGTTTTGTTCCCTGATCATGTTTTGCTATTAGTGAAGAGTTTAAAGAAAGATGTGTTGATTCAGAAAAGTCTTCAAGAATTTGAATGTTTTTATATGCTTCGTGATGGGAGTTTTGGAGGAAGGGATAGGGCTATCTTAACTGGGCATAATGTGTTGTCTGTAGATGAATATGATGAGTTTAGGTCAATTGTGAGGTGTCCACTTCCGTCTATTAATCATTCATCTGTGGTGAATTTGGGGAGGAAAGGTAAAAATCGAGTCTTGGAGGAAGAGAGAGGGGTTTGGATGAATAATCAGACGGTTCATTCTTGGGAATATTTGGTTTATGCAGCTACTTTGGATGGGGACACCGCTGTATTGTTTGTTAAAGGATTGAATTTGAGGTCGGATAGAGAATCCGATCCGGGGCAATTCAGTTGCCATTTCGGGTTAGGCCATAGGGAAATCGATGGGAGATTTATGATCAGGACAAAAGCATTGACTGCTGCTCAGGAGGTTGTAAGATGTTCACTGCCAAGGAGCTTACAGAGCAATCCAGATAAGGCACAGGGTATACGGGTAACCATTGGAATGAAACCATATGGTCGTCCTAGAATTCACGAGCGCATAATTGTGCCTTCAGTGGCCAAGATTTCGAGTTTTAAGCCTGAGGAGGAGAAGAAGAAGAAGGGTGAGGGGAAGTATGAGCTTTGTGTGTGTACAATGGTGTGGAACCAAGCCTCTGCTCTTCGTGAGTGGATTATGTACCATTCTTGGCTTGGAGTCGAGAGATGGTTCATTTATGATAACAATAGTGATGATGAGATTGAAGAGGTTATTCAAGAACTTGATCTTGAGGATTTCAACGTCACTAGGCACGTATGGCCATGGATCAAGACTCAAGAAGCAGGTTTTTCGCACTGTGCTGTGAGAGCAAAGGACGAATGCAATTGGGTTTCTTTCATTGATGTAGATGAATTCTTCTACTTCCCATATTCTACGCCACGACACAAAAGATTCAGGAAATTGGGTTATGCAGGCCAGAATTCACTTAGTACCTTAGTAGCAAATGTTTCATCATATTCAAGAAATATTGCAGAAATCAGAACTTCTTGCCATAGCTTTGGACCCTCGGGATTGAACTCACCTCCCCCGCAGGGAGTTGCAGTAGGTTATACTTGTCGACTGCAGAGTCCCGAGAGGCATAAATCAATCATTCGACCAGATGCACTAGATACTACACTACTCAATGTGGTGCACCATTTCCATTTGAAGAAGGGATACAAGTACATTAATTTACATCAGAGCACTGCAGTAATTAATCACTACAAGTACCAAGTGTGGGAGGTTTTTCGAAAAAGTTTTACAGACGGGTTGCTACATACGTAGCTGACTGGCAACAAAACCAAAACGAAGGCTCGAGAGACAGAGCACCGGGGTTGGGGACGGAGGCCATTGAACCGCCTGATTGGCCTATAAAGTTTTGTGAGGTTTGGGACACCGGGTTGAGAGATTTTGTTTTGGTCAATTTCATTGATGTGTCGACGAGTTTATTGCCATGGGAAAGGCCTTCGACTGTTGCTATTTAAGCATATATATGAAACTTGATATCAGCTGCTAGTTTAAGGGAAATATTTTCACACTGAGATAATTCTTTTGTTTTTGATTCTTTGGAAATCATACTGTGTGTCTGATCCTGTAGTTTTGTAGACCAAAAGAGGATAGAGACTCTTAGATATAGAAATGCTATACAGTTTAGTTCAGTTCACTTCTGATGATTAATTATATGTGAAAATTTGTTTTCACCCTGGGGGTTATGAATGATTTACTGATTGTAACCATTTTTTCCAATGTTTATGAACACTAAATTATCAGTGCAGAAAAGAATTTAAACTGTGGTTGAAAGTTAACAAAATACATATTCTTTTGAATTCAAAATAATGCTTTGACTTGCTCTGGCATTTGCAATTTCATAATTGAGAGTGGAGCAAGAAAATATGGAAGAAAATTCAAGAACAAGACCAAGAAAAGATGGAAAAGACACCAACTTTCACAATATCCAGAAGGCTCAAACACGAATTGAATTTGTTGTCGTTATTTGCCGCCACGGAGTTGACTGCTTGAAGGCTATTGCCAAATCGTTTGAAGGAGTGATCAAGACTTTTTCGTTCAAGGTATTCCCAAGCAAGAAAACTTGAACACAACTAGAGAAACACTCTTAATTGTTTTGAGTTTGATCTTTGATAATTTTGGTTTGTGGATGTTTGGACGTTTTTTTTTTATTGTTAGAAACTAGAAAATTCATCCCTATATATAAATTTCCGGGTGTTCTTTCAAAGAGGCATTGAGTTTGAAGTGAAAGAACATTTTCCATAAACCGGTGCGTCCAGATCAAATTCAAAGAAGAAGCAATTCGCAAGAAATATATGCCTAAGCTGCCACATCGTACAAAAATCAGCCGCATAGAACAAACACACGTTCTGGTCGGGAATTCAGCCACTGTGTGGAAGCAGAAAGCAATTATGTGCTCGCACAATACAATTTTCTTTTTCTTTTTTCCTCCTTTTTGTTCCTTCTTCCACATCAGTATAAAATTATTTTCTTTCATTTTATACTTCATATTCAACGATCCAAACTCACATCATGTTTCGATTACACAAATTACACCAACGTGTAGGTTTTCATGAATCTGAGTTGTTCGTATGATAACTCTCAACCTCCTTGTTTAATAATGAGAGTATAATTTTTTTAATGTTTATTGTATGGTACATGCAAGTCCTACGTAATCAATGCTTTATTTGATCAAACGCTATCTTTAAGTAAGACATGGATCCATACACGACTACACGTGTCTAGTTTTCCAAATGGCATGATGAATGAAAAAGTGTTAAAAACACACTTTGAGTCCGAACCAAAGGGAGAGCTTGCAAGGTCAAACAACCCAAAAGTTGTTAAGATAAGAACTTGCAAGTTCTGAAGAAAAATCAAGACAAATTTTTAAAATAATGTTTATTCATAAAAGGAGGGTTATCAATACAACGAAATAAGCCCTATATTTATAGGGTTCAAAGTAACCTAATTCTAGTAAAACCCTAACTTGATAATTAAGTCAAGAAAATAAATAAATTAATTAATACTAATCTAAACAAATACTACTTCTAAACAAATACTAATTCTATGTTCTTCTAGAATATATTTTCCCCTTCCATCTTTTTCCTTTCCCTATTGCATCATTCTCCCCGGCTGAGAAAAACTCGACTCCAGCGAGTTAAACCGTAGTGTCTAAACCATAGAGGTCGATCTTTCTTCCTCATCAAGCAACGGTATAGAACTTTTAATAACCATATGAAGCATAACTCTAATCAAGGAGGGTGATTTTTAGTGGGAATGAAACACTGATAGAAAACTTTTGGAAGTGACATAGTGTGCAACTCATCCAAAATAACATCAACTGAACCCACAGTATCGGTAGCACATTATAGCATGGTAGACTCGCCTGCAGAAACTAAGGATTGCAACACTGGTGGCTTTAACGAACCCTGACAAGATAACAATTTGGCAATATTGAAATCCAAACTTCTATTCAAGTGTAATGGATAGTCAAACAAATTATTTGAAAGTTTTGAATCCATGACCTTGTTCTTAATATGTTTTGGAAAGTGACTTAAAGAAACACGAAGTAAAACATAAAAATATTCTTTAAAAGAGATATACCAACCATGCACATTTAAAACAAGTAGATAACTCTCATTATTTAAAATAATTCTATGTTTGATCTCAGCATGAGAATTATGAAGATACTTAACAGTTGGTTGGGTTGGAATAATGTGAAGGAAGTTAATAGACAAGAGCCTGGTATCAACAAGAAATGAGTACAATAGGGTAAATGCTTTGGCAAAGAAAGTGGCAATGGGAAAAGTATTCGACATATGAGGTAATTCCACATGAAAGATACGCTTGAAGTTAGGTAAAAGAATGGTGGAGTTGAATCCTGTGCTAATGCTTACAACTGTATCTATTGCAGTTGTGTCAATGGAAGGTGAGGTCACGAGATGAGACTCAATATAAGGCTCAAAAATTTCATTCTCATGGTCAGAGTACTTTATAGGCTCAAACATTTCATCCTCATTGTCAGAAGGCTCTATAGGGTCAACAATATATATGATCATCTGAAGCGGAAGTTGATACACAACAAATAGGCTCAGGCATATTAGGAGTGGATGACTTAGATTCGGAGTTTAATTTAGGTATATGATTTAGATTCGGAGTTTAAGTTAGGTATATGATTCTCTTGACACAATTTTTTGAGTCTTTCAACACCCAAAGCATAATTGTAAGCTTCTTGTAATAACTGAGATGAGAGTATGAACCAACTTTTTATGTTAAGATCTAATCCATTTATAAATCTAGAAGCAATGATATTTGAAGCTTCAAACATACCACAACACTACTAGAAAACAAGGTATCACTGACGGATTTTTTCCAATGGATTTCATCCGTCAAAAATTTCCGACGGACCTTGATTCCGTCGGACATTTCTGACAGAATGACAATTCCGTCTGAAATTTCCAACGGCCTCTACTTGTCCGTCGGAAATTTCCAACGGACACAATATGTCACTGGAAATTTCCGACGGAAATGAAAGCCGTCGAAAATTTTTGACAGAACGTAAAGTCCGTCGAAAATTTCTGACAGAAAGGACAAACTGTCAGAAATTTCCGACGGAATTTCTGACCGACTTGAATTTCCATCGGAAATTTCCGACGAAAAGTATCCATTTCCGCTGGAAATATCTTTAAAAATGTATCTTAATTTTCCTTTATAAGATCTTGAAAGTTTTCTTTCTTTATTATACTAAATATTGTTAATTAAAACTTTTTTCAATAAGTTTGAGATAAGTTTTATTTTTTAATTACAATAATAATTCATCCAATTACTTTATTAATAGGTGTTAATTTTAATATGCACAATGTTCTATAATAAATATACATTAACTTTTAAATTGTAAAAAATATATAGGAGATATATTAACTTTTTTGCAAACTAGAAGATAAGTTGTTAACTGATATATATATATATATAGCAAGTAAAATTCTGTTCTAAATTTAAAACGTTACAAAAAATTAAAAGTGTTATTAATAATCAACAACAGTTAGATATGAAATAGAAAATAATTTATATTTTTGTATCTATAATTAAAAGTACAAACTAAAGTTAGAAAAAAGAGCAAAAGTAAAAAGAAAAAAAGAAAAACAATAAATGCGAACAATCTCCATATTGGATACCAGTTGACATGGAATATAAATAAATATAAAAAAATGGAATCTCAATATGCATAACAATCGTTGCAGATATGAAATTCAGAAGGCATTGAGCAGTTATGTGTCATTCATCAACTATTATTGGACATACGTGTGGCATGTGCATACATATATGATCATTTCTATCTACTCCATTCACATATATAACCCGTACACTTGTCTTATGAAAAGACCGATTACGTGCACTATTATAATGTCCGGAAATTCATTTATAAATTTTGAAGACATATGACTTAATTTGATTGGTTAAATTTTGAAAAGTTATTATTTAATATGTTTTGGGGGTGAGGTGTTAATAAGAGAATTTGACAAGTGTCTTCCGATCTAATTTAAAATGTGTTATAAATCATGTGGTTTATAATCAATGCCAAACGGACCCTTATATAAATTTCAGAGCAATTTGTTAACAAGAACGCATGGTAGCCTGGCGATTGGGATCTTGCTCCCCAACCGCCAAGTCTTGGTTTAAAATCTTCTTGGGTGCATAAAGGGGGAAATAAAAGTTGTGGGTTACTGGTTCGGGTTGGGGCCTCTCGCGGGTTGTTGCGTGTTGGGTTGGACCAAAAAAAATGTTTTTATTATTTTTAGCGTCCGTCAGAAATTTCTGACGAAATATAATTCCGTTGGAAATTTCCGATGGATTCTTAAGTCCGTTAGAAATTTCAAACGGATTTTTGTCCGTCGGAAATTTCCAATGGAATTATATTCCTTCGGAAATTTCTAACAGATTCAAAATTTCCATCAGAAATATTAACGAGTAGGGTATCACCGATGGATTTTCAGACGGAAAAATCCGTTAGTGAAAGCTGTTTCCGACGAAATTCTTAGCATCACTGACGGAATTTTCCATCGTTGAATCCCTGTTTTTTAGTAGTGCAACTCCTAACTGATTAGTTGAAGTGAGTAAAATATTCATGAACAGTGGATGATCTTTGCCTACAATGCAAAAAGAATTGGTCTAACAAGTGAGTTCGATAATAGACAAGGGCATATTTATTGCTTAAGAGTCATTTCATCTCATCCTATGAAGTAATATGACATTTTCCTAGCAGTTCAGTTCTTTTTCTAATTATTCTCTAATTATGCCTGGCAGTCTCAATAAGTGTTAAGCTAGCAAGATTAATGCAACGAGAGCTACTTATGTGAAGCGAGTTAAAGACATTTTCTAGACCATGTATCCAAATAAGAAACGCTTCAGGGTTAGATCCATCAAAACGTGGGGGGTTCAACTATAGTGCCTTGAGTATCACAGCTTGTAGGATATGAATAATTGTATTAGTTAGGAAAAATAGGACAATCAGTATAGAATGAATTATTCATGATACCAAAAAGAAAGTGAATGGCCAAGACAAACAAAAATTTTATTAAATAAATGAAGTTATAGCTTCCTAAACTTAGAAGAAAAAAATAAAAGCAAAAACTTTTTTTTTTTTTAAATAAGCAGATGATGACTAGCCAACACTGTAAATAAAAGAATGAAATTCAATTAAGACCCGAAATTATACCTTAAGACCAGTAGAAGAAGCAGTAAATAGTTTCAAAATATTTGCCCAACAGCTGCAATACATAGCAATAGAAATAAGATCAGCAATATATTGGGAAAAATTCTGGAGCTTGTAGTTGCTGAAAAATCAGATCTGCGCTACTGCAATTTTTCTGCGTGAATAGGTGGAAAATCACTGTGGCTTGTTGAAAGACCAAACTTGATTGATCGTATGTTTAGAAGATGATGCTTTTCGCCGAATGCACGTAACACAAATTAAGTCAAATGAATCAATTTGGGCTCTGATACCAAAATTGATACCAAGCCAAAGGGAGTGCTCGCAAGCTCAAACAACCCGCAGGTTCTTAAGATAAAAACTCTCAAGTTCTTGAGAAAAATCAAGATGTATTCTTAAAATAATGTTTATTTATAAAAGTAGAATTATCAATATAATGAAATAAGCCCTATATTTATAGAGTTCAAAGTAACTTAATTCTAATAAAACCCTAACTTGATAATTAAGTTAAGAAAATAAATAAATAAATAAATAAAAAGATAAATTAATTAATTAATACTAATATAAACAAAGACGACTTTTAAACAAATACTTATTCTAAGTTCTTCTAGAATATGTTTTTCCTTTCCCTTTTGCATCACATACCTAAACATAGTAATGCGCAATAATTAAAGTGCAACCGACACTATGCATGAAAATGCACAAAACATAAAGCGCAAACTTCAAATGTGCCTATGTATGTTTTTTAGAGCAAAGCTATAAATTGTGACAACAACTCGACAAGTAAACTCTTACAACTAAATTTTAGTTTAAGTTATATTAAAATTAATTAATTAATATATAATCTTGATATAATTATTATCTGTTTTTAAATTTGGGTGTAAAAATGAAGGTAGCTTATGCCATTAAATTAATTTTACAGTACAGATAAACACCATTTTATTACCCAAAAGTTTTTGTAATTGGCAAACTGTAACTTTTAAATTTATTGTGTAATATAAACTTAATTGACATTTCAAAGTTGACAATTCTAATTTGAAATCTACATTTTTTGGTGCAATTTAACCTTTGAATTTTGAAAAAAAAACTATAATGCTGTCAAATTCTTTTCTCTCCCCCCCCCCTCTCTCAACGCAAGTAGGAGATAGGAAGGGGAAGGAACTTCAGCGGGGATGAGTGTGATTTCTGATTTGAATCCAAGTCTGATTCCCAAAAATTTGAACATTCAACAATTGCAATACAATTCAAATCATTATAATACCTTCAAATTCTAATTAAACTAAAAATTAGTAAACGAGAAATACAAAAATAAAAACTATAATTTGGTCCTATTATTTTAAAAAAAAAATCGACTCACGTAATTTGATTAGTGTTTTAGAGGGAGAAAAAAATTTAACAATATGCTTGGCAATTGTTTATAAGCTCATTTAATTTATATATACACAATTATACTATATATCAACTCAAGCTGCAATTTTAATTTTTTTTTTCAAGATATATATTCTAATATGATTAGAATGCCAAGACATTGTGCCAAGACCTTTATAGTCTAATGACATCAGTATTAGTTCCTTGCACATTTGGCTAAGAGTTCAATTCTCCTCCCCACAATCCCCTTGTAATGTTCAAAAAAGAATGTGAGGACATTATGATCTTTCTAAATTGGGATGCTTAGATTGCGCCAAAAAGATTATATTTGAAATTAGAATTGTTAAGTTTAAAAGGTTAAACGGCACAATAAGTAAAGTCATGGTTTTCACGACGCTCTTCCGATCTCTAAATTTTAACAACACACTTTATACTAACTGCTTATACTTGGCTTCTTCAAGTTGAACTGCTAAATTCATAAGGTTATTTGAATAATTTTAATAAAACTGTCATATATGACACTGACAGCATCATATTTTTCACTATATGAAATCACTTTTTAATCAATGGTGTAATCATATGGACCGTATATTTATTTTGTCTAACTTTTTGTCATTTTATTTTGTCAAACTAGAATTATTCAATTAGTAATGCTCCTTTTTTTTTTCAAGTAGAAAGAATATAAACATGTAGAATAGCAATGAGTAAATATATCTCAAAATAAAGAAAATGTTTTCCAGGATTGTTTCCCCCTCTTTAAACCACACAACGAATCAGGTGGATTGCTGGTTATGGCAAAAATCTGTTCGGTTGTTTTGAGTTTTGAAGCCTCAAATGTTCAACGGTTTAATTAACGAATCTGCAGGACCAATTAGAGCATCGATTTACCAATTTTCTGATCTGACCGTCATGGCCGAAACCAGAAACCTAATTAACTCCTAAAATTCATCCTGGAGCAAACCCACCAGCGGTGCCTCCTCTTTTTGCCGTCCCTGTCCCCGACCCCAACCAACGTCAACGACAATCGGCCAATCAATTGTAGAATTTAATGACAATTTTAAGTTTAAATAATGTAAATTTAATTATCTCCACAGAAACCTTTCTACAACACTGCAATAAAATAATCACATCCAAGAACAAAGAATCAGATTCAATACATCTCCTTCAACTGTATGGCCACAAACTCTCTACAAGAAAGACTCCATCATCAAAATAATGAAGAATTGAATTCAATAACTTTTCCTTTTTATTATATATGCTAAAACCATTAATTCTCCCTGGCTGCTAGTTGGCCACATACTAACACAAATAATTCTTATTTCTATTAGCCCACGTCAATTTATTCGGCTCTCAACCGGCATACAACTTGCCTAGGGGACAATACGTACGTACATCTTTTTTCGATTGATAATATAATGTTTACATCTTTTTCGATTGATAATATAATGTCCTACAACAGAGAAATGACATTTGTACACACACAGTGTATAATTTTTGTACATTCCTTCTTGTCTTTACTTAAATGTCCTTTCCCCTGAGTGTGTGTACAAAAATTATACACTTAGTGTGTACAAATAACACTTCTATCTTACAACAAGCTTTTCCACGCCATTTAGACATACATTTTACATAAATTGTAGGATAGTAATAGCTTTGAATTTGACAAAATTATTTAAACAAAGTCAATAAATTATTGTCAAATTAATTAAACAAAGTCAATTAATTAACACGCTTCTCATTCCCAAAGGACCAATGTTTTCAATTTTCCACACGACAAGAGAAACATTAGGGTGTTCTAAAACAGTAATTTCAAAAAAAAAAAAAAAATTTCTCAAACGACCAATGTTTTCTATTTTCCACAAGACAAGAAGAAGGATGCTTGTTTCTAGTCTCTGTCATTGAGCATTTATAATTGGGAATTTTCAATTAATTAGTACAGTAAACCCTAATGGGCGACACTAATTAATGACTAAATTAGCCTAGTTCTAACACTAAATTTGTCCCACCATTCTCTAAATTTTGTTTTCTAGCCTATTTTTATGTTTGTGGGTAATTTATTAAACTATCTTTCTTTGACTAGGGAAGCCGTACCCCATATTAAATGGAATATTATACTTTTCTTTATACATGTATATATATAGCATCGTAAATTGTTAAATTTACATACTCTATATCGTAAAATATTCTACCACATCTAATGGAGTATCATCAAACGTATCTACTGTGGATAGGTGGTATATATATACACATTCCGTTATGTAATTAATTAAGATAAATAGCAATTTAGTCCTTAAATATCTTTAATTTGTCTTGTGTTAGCAGCAAGGATGACAAACAATCTGAAAAATAAGTGCACGACATAGAAACAACATTAATTGTCTTGTTACTCTATGTCTTATTATTATATATATATATATATCCAAAGCAATCCAAATATCCAATTGCTGACCAAACATTTCTATCTATCAATAAATACACAAAATTGTGTGGAGAAAAATAAAGAAAAGAAGAGTAATACCAGCTAGTGTAATCCCTCTCTCTTTCTCAAAAAAAGTTGGAACTAAAAAAAAGAAAGTGAAAGTGGGGTCAAAATACTTCTTCTCCTCACAAATCAAAGCCACCACCAAAGGTGATTAAAGAAGGGATATGACAAAGTAATAGAGACAATGCAGTCCTGAAAATGGAGAGAATATGCCATTTTGACGGTGGATAGCCTTCCTCTTCCTCTCCACCACCCTTTTTTCTAATTCTCATATTATTATTATAATTAATAATATGCATGATTTCATCATTCACATGTCCATTTTCTTAATTAGATACTTCCAATTCTTGATTTCCATTTCCACTAGTACTACTTTTGGTTATTTATAATTAATTAATTTAATCTTTTTTATTTATATATATAATATATATGGGTACTTTCTTGAATCAGTGGAGAAAATGATACTATGATTGATTGCTACACATTACACATTTGTTGGTGTGATATATACACACATCATTAACCGTTCAAGTGTATTTAAGAAAGGTTATAACTGTGCTCAAAACTTGTCAATTGCACAAGGCACTTACAAATTAGAAAGGATGGATGGGAAACTCCCACGTCACAACTTAATCCTCAAGTAAAGGTTTTATGCAAAATGAGAATACCGAATGAAAAGTACTTCTTAATTATGCAACTAAATAACTAATTATATAATGTTTCATATATACAATCTCAATCTAGCACTAGTTATTGGATGAGATAGTGATTGGCGTTAGATCATTCTCAATGCTTCATACTAATTAATCTTGTTGCCAAGTGTTTTATCAATGTATCAAGAACTACAGTAAGAGCCTTGTTTAGATGGAAATTGGCTCCAAATCGATAAAGAGAAGATGAGTTTTTCTTTCTTTCTTTTTTCCCCCACTCTTTTCATTTCACAAAACTAATAAAGAAAGGGTACAAGTAACACGATTATGTGGATGGCATTGATTCTTTAACAAAGGAGATGGGGATCAAGACATGGTGCTCCTCATAGGCATTGAGATTTGAGACATATTGTCTTCTTAGCCAATCAAAAACTAACAAAATTTATTTAGCACTAAACAAAACCCCCCAACAGTACGTCAACACCAAAACCAGTTATTATATTTAAACGTAAGTGTTCATTTCTTTTAAGAATTTTCATTTCCTTCCCCATTCCTTCTCAATACCCAACCCTCCATTAATTAATTGCACCAAGATTCAGCACCCGTAACTTATCTTGTTTAATGGAGGCGGCGCCGTCGACGTCCAGTGGATACAATGGTCATCAGAACTCACCGGACGCGGGTGCCGGAAAAGGGTTCATGCTTTTTGGTGTAAGAGTCATGGAGGGATCATTCAGAAAGAGTGCTAGTATGAATAATTTGGTTCAATATGAACAACCACAAGAATCCAACAACGACGTTGCCGCCGGTTATGCGTCCGATGACATCGTCCACCCTTCCGGCCGGAGCCACGAAAGGAAAAGAGGTATCTAGACCTCCTAATTAAAGATCTGAAACGTGCACAATTTTCAATTTTTAGTTTCTTACATAAACATTTATATTTATGCTGTATGGAAAGAACTGAGTCGTCTCTAATGAGCAGGAGTGCCGTGGACGGAGGAAGAACACAGGTTATTTATTTTAGGGTTGCAGAAAGTAGGGAAAGGAGATTGGAGAGGGATTTCAAGAAACTTCGTTAAGACACGTACGCCGACCCAGGTTGCTAGCCATGCTCAGAAGTACTTCCTCCGCCGGAACAGCCACAGCCGCCGGCGCCGGAGATCTAGTCTCTTCGATATTACCACTGATACGGTAATAATTCAATTATTAGACTATTATTATTATTATTATTATTATTATTATTATTATTATTATTTTACTATTAAATTACGTATTGTTTTGATGTTGTGTTGAATTCTTCCTAGTGGTTGGATCAAGAGGTATCTGTCTAGGTTCACCGCACACGACAAAACTTGATGGTAATGTTTCCTAAAAATGAGGATAATAGTTACCCTCCATCACATAGATATTACTTCCTCATCGAAAGTAAAGATATTTCCCTTTTATTTTTCATATAGATTAAGAAAATATAAATCATAGTGTTGAAAATATATATTTTAAGAATATATTTCTTAATATATATGCCATTTAATTTATTAAATATTTTACTCTAGATGTTCTTTATTATTGATTATCATGCACAACAAATAGGAGTATTTTAAAAAACTAAAAAAGTTTAATAAGGAAAAGGGGAATATAATTTGATATGGATTAAAAAAATAGGGGGAAAGATTTTGGGACCTAAGGAGAAGTTCACTATTTTTTCATCCGTCTCAAATTATGGTCTACTTTCTTTATCAACAAATACGAACTACTAGAATGGAATAAAAATTAAATAAGGGTATATTAGGGAAAACATTTTTAAATTCCACTGTCTTAAAAATATTCATTGAACTTTTTTAATATATTTGAAAATAAATAGAAGATTGTTATTTTAATGGGGGCATAGGGAGTAGTATGCAACTTTTTGGCCGTAGAAGCTGATAATAACATGATGAAAAATTAAGGCAGTAGAATTGGATAGGGAAGAAAGAAATTCTTGAGTGATAGGACTGAAGGAAGAGACAATATTTAGTCCTGTTTGCGTGTTTAGAGGAGAAAACGGTCTCATTTACTTAGTTCACATTACTTTTGTCTTTTTATTTGTTTTATTTACATAGTTATGTTTCTACTTTTAGCATTATTTTTTATTTTCATTTACGTTTATATCCCATAATTAATTCTAAGACTTACTTTGTATTTTTTTTCTCAATACTTCATAGTTATGTTTCTACTTTTAGCATTATTTTTTATTTTCATTTACGTTTATATCCCATATTTAATTCTAAGACTTACTTTGTATTTTTTTTCTCAATATTTTTCTTAATCCTAGTGTGAAAAAAGCAAAAGAACTTATTTATTAAGGTTGTGTTTATTAAGGTTGTGTTTCTTGATTATTAAGGTTGTGTTTTTGCAATTGTGACAGGTGTCAGGTTCAAAAATGGAAGATCAAAAGCATCGAGAAAATTCATACCCACCACCAACCTTGGAACAACAGAATCTAAGCAAAAATAAAGAGAAATTCCCCTTGACTTTTGTTACACCTCTAGGTGCACCAATGAAGGATGGAGAAAATTCAATGAAAAATTCAACAAATCTCGTCCGTCCAATGCCCGCTCTTCCCCACCCTCCATCTACAAAAATGGCCAATCTAGACCAGATCGGACAACACCAGTACCACCCCAACAGAGCCTCCACCTTTAACACTTAACTTGTCGATATCCCCGGCGCCGCCGCCACTTCCACTTCCACTTCCACCTCCACCACGCGACCGGGGTTCGACTTCGGCGAGACACGGGTCGGGTTTCAAAGGAAGCTTTAGTAGCAGTAGTGGAGATAGTATGGTTAGTGTTTCTTGATGGGAATAATAATAATAATGATAATGTTATCTCTTTATCTTGTGCAGTGAAGTTTGAAAAGAAACATATTAATTTATTAGGCTTGGATTATAATTTATAGTATTAGGTGGGTAGGTGATGATGATATGTTGTTAAAGGCTAGAAAACTAGATGGTGAAAGTTTATTGTCGTTTTCAAGATTTGGGATTTCTGTTTGTTTGTCTTCTGTTCCCTTTGTGGTTGGGTGATTATTGCATTGTATTTTATGCAGACAACCTTAATTAATTAGTCATTTCTCACACTAGACAAAATAACAATGTTATCATTTTTTTTCCATTTTAGATTAATATATAGATTTTTTTTCTGTGGGAATGCTTAATTAATGCAACTTTACTTTCTTAATTGAGATTCAATTGGAACCATTTACTTAGCATTTGCATCTTTTATACTATTTTTACTTAAAAAATCAAAGAATTTTCCATTGGATTGGTAGAAATTTCAGATGAGAACATGAATGAATATATTGTAAAGATCGTATAATATTGGATAATCGTATAAAAATGCAAGTCATGTCAAGTGATTGCAACAGAACTCGATACCTTGTGTTGTAGGAGACACGCTTTAATCACAAAGTAACCATCACAAATCGTATTCTAGGAATTAGTAATTTTGACCTTTAATTGAGTAACTTTGGTCCCAAATCAATTTCTCCAGATAATGTTGTCAAGAAGAATCTAATTTGTTGTTCGATTTTTCTATCTCTATCTAGGAGGAGTGAAAGAATATGATGAGGAGTTTGGTCCTGTAACATTTGGCTGAAGCGTCAAAAATATCTTCAAATTTTTACGGGAGTTGAAAACGTACGCGGAGAAAAATGATTTCATTGATTTAAAGAGTTTGTTTTTAAGGTAAAGGTCGTGGAGGATAAGTAGGAAGTTGCACAAAGTTGTTTCTTCTGTATGTCCACGTGAATCTATATAGATGTTTAGGAACAAAAATTTTGATACTCTAAAAGTACGATACTCAGTCTTATTAAAAAAATCAAGATTTTACGTGTTGATTTCTGGGACTTAATTTATTACTTTTTCCATCCCAAAAAGATAGTACATTATTTCATTTTTGCCTATAGTATAGTATTTCAGTATTTCATTTTTTTCTCTCTAAAAAAGATAGTCTAGTTGCTATATTGGGTTTGTATTTAATTTTTCCTTTTCGTGTTTGCCCATGTTTAATTAACCATTTAAAATACTGAAGTGCCAAACTTCAAAATAAAATGAGTTTATCAATTTTTTTGGGCATAATATTCAAATGTGTTCAGATAATTCTAATGGACACAATTTGAATTGTTATACTCATTTCAATATTAATCTTTCTTTAGTCATTGGCATTAATTCCAAATCATTAATTGTGCTTAAGGGCTAAAATGTAAATATACATATAAAATTAAATGTTTCAACTACGTACATTACCTACTAATTCTTAATCCAAGTGAAAATACCTACCATCCTATCTTTGTGCGATGGAAGAGAGTATTAAATTGAACCCCTTAACCACATATTTGGATTCCCAATTGGGGTACTCCTAAAAAATCAAAAATTTTCCCTATACATTAGAGAGCAATTTTTTATTCTATTCAATTGGATTAAGAAAATCTTCCAGTGGGTTTAACTAGCTCCCACCTATGAAACCCAACTAAGATATGTGCCACATATATAAATAGACACAACAACTAGCCTATGTGTAGGCAGAATAAAATTTTCAGCTATGTAAGAAAATAATTGGTAATCTGTTCTTCTATTAATCATTTGAAAAAACAAATATATGGAACTTATGATGCCATATTGAAAAGAGAAAAAAAAAATGAAAAAACGATTCTTTTCACAAAATAACTTCTTACTGACTCTTCCTTGGACTTATATAAATAAATATACCAGTCAAGCATTGAGAGACTCCCCATGTGCTTACCTACTCTTTCTTTACCAAGCTATATAATTTGTGAAAGTATAACCTATATATACAAGTGGGTTTCTTGCATTAAGTTTATGATTCAATTCTCTTCCTCGACATCCTCTCTTGTATTATTCAAAAACAACACTAAAATTAGTTTATAATTAAATCTAATTTGACAATTGTGGTGAGAAAAAGGAAAACAATTAATAAGTTAGTGCAACAAGAAGACTTCTAATAAAACAACTAATTACAAGCTCGAGTTTGATGGTAAGGAAAATGATTGCCTTTCATTAACATCCCTAATTGTTACATTTACCTTGACAAAGGCACGGAACTTTAAATTCAGTCAACTTTTCTATTAGTTTCAAATAAATCCACTTAAATAAATGAAGTCTGAAGTACCCTCAGCTTATAGTAGTTAATTAAGATAATAAAAACTAATTTAAAATTACAATAAAAAGAAAAAGCTAATTAGAAAAACATTCTTCTAATGACTTATATTAATGCCAAAGCCACCAACCACCATTGTTGAGGAAAAGAATCCACAAATTTGGAGGACTAATAATTATCTCCTTCAAACAAAATAATAATTTTTGACGCACGTCAGAATTCATCGATTGATCCAACACAAAAAGACAAGAGCATGTTTTACGATAGCGAGGAGGGCAAGTATATGTAATGAGAATAACTGAACTGTAAAGCGGATGAAGGAAGAACTGGGCTTCAAACCGTAGATGATCTAAGCGCTCTAGTCTGAGATATTTCATGTTTTCTAATTGTATTATTGCAAAACCATAAGGTTGGACAAAATCGTAGGTTGGATAAAAGTTAGGTTAGTTACACATATCAAAATGAAAGTTTGGACACTGGTAATTTTGCAGAGAGTTAAAAATGTAGGGGTCATTTTCGCCAATTACTTAGCCAAATTTCACAGATTCGACAAATAGACGCACGCTCTCTACTGTTGAAGATGAAAGCAACGAGCTCTCATGCGTGCATGTAACTAAACTAACACATAATCTTCTTTTCCTCTTTCCTTTTGGGTAATTGTTCCCCTTTTCAATTTTCAACTTTAGACCAAAGTTTTCCCCTTTATTTTTATTATTTTCTCCAAATTTTATGTAATAATAAGCAAAATGCAAAGCAGAAATCAAAAGCATGATCGAGGACAGAACATTCTTTTCATTCATAAAATTATGTTGGAAAATGAACAAAATTCCGGGTTTTTAAGACTATATATGTGTATGTAATGACTACTATATATATGCTATTAATTATGAGGTGAAAAAAAAAATTACGAGAAAAATTCTGGTTACCTTAAACTACTTGTCTTCTCCACGTCAATTATAGATGATTTGATGTAGGCTTAATAGCAATTAGTAAAATAACTCGATTTATGCTATTAATCAACTAAAAAGAGTTTGCTTTCCACAAAAGCCAATTTTCTGAAGTTTAATAAATTTCTTAACTTAAAAGAATACATACAGCTAGTTTAAGTCGTGTATGTGTATGTTGAACTTAATTTTAAAAGATTCATATATTTGAATAAATTAAAAAATAATCCAAAGATCGACTAGATTGCGTCAATACATGATCGAGTTGATAGTCTATACAGAAGGTGATCATGAATTCATTTTTTTAGCACTTCAATTGCATGTCCAATCGATTTTACAACTATAGCCACCGGACTAGAGTCAATCACATAACTTTGCAAGTTTGAATGGACCAAAGACCAAAACAGTGTCACATTCCCCACCAAAGAATCAAGTGAAAAAGACTAACATAAAGATGCTAACCAACTTTTTTTTTCTTTTTTCTTCTTTTCCAAGTGCAAAAAACTTTAAATGGTGGATTTGCTTTAGTTTGGGAACACATGCCAACTTATGAATAAAGAAATTATTGCAATTATTACAAGAATAATTAAGAACAAGCTTTCAACAAACAAACATATATAGATATAAAAGCCAAAACTTTTATTTTTTAACTTCGCCTTTTGGTGGACAGCCAAATTTGGAATTTTCTACACAATATTCTCTACATGGCTGCTATAAAAGATCCCCTAAACAAATAATTGCAAAAGCATTAAGAGATTCGAATTTGTGGGTCCGTTGAAATACTTCGTTTAGAAGATTATGTTGCAATATATTAGTTAACTCGTCTTCTTTTTCACAGACTAGATTCATTTTTTCATCGAAGATTTAGAGCATCCAGTTCACTTATATATGCTTTATTATATTACTATTAGAAAACATTTCAAAATTCAATTCGTTCCAGAAAAAATTAATTTTTTTTTTAAATTAAAAGAAAAAGTTATTCTTGGTAGCTTAAAAATAAAGTTTGGCTCATTTTAAGTACAAGAGACATGCTGCTAGACAATCAAATTTTCCACACTTTGACAGTAATGAATTGCTTGGCTAATGTTGTCTAACTATGTTTTTATTTATGGAAAAAATTTCGCACAAATATTTAGACGAGATCAAAACAAACCTTTTTCTTTTCTTTTTGTTGTGGTGGGGTTAGCCACCACCTCAAAGAATTTCTTAATGAGTTAACGAAATTGAACAAACTAGGATTTCTGAAAAGTAGTCCACAATTTCCATACCCAATTTTATGAAATACATATGAGATTGCATTTCTTGTGCTGATCATCTCCCTTAATCTGTTTTCGGCTTCCCTAATTAAGTTTTCCATCCTAAGCTTGCCCTGGTGGTCGACGAGAGTTGCCAGCTTTCCTGTCATCAACAAAACGATTACTCACTATAAGTAAATTAAAGAATAGAAACATTCGAATCATCATATATTTCTAAATAAAATATAGAACTAGAGATTTAAGTGACTCGTAAGCTCAGTTTAAACAATGTTGTCATTCATGCTATTTCACTTTTATCGAGTCCAATGTCTCAACATATCATCACACTAATCAATTTTCTGTGAATTGTTGCATGCTTATAAAGAATTGAACAGCTATTTCCAAGGAATAAGATGATTTTCTTGACCAATTAAAGCAGGGTAATTTATAAAGAGGAGAGGGAAAAAGGGAACAAAAAAGAAAAGCAACCCAAAAAAGGTTAATTAATAGCCTCAAAAGTGCAGAAAACAAAATGAAAATGTTAAAGAATTAGCTTTAATAAATCTGTTCATCTAAAAAGTGAAGCAAGAAAATCTTTTTTGCTTTATCAGTACATCTAATATTTAAGGTGACACAGAAAACGTTGTCTGATGCTCCATCAGAATTTGAATACAATAGTAACTGGTATGCAATCTGCAGTAGAAAATATTTAAAACTGAAAAGAAAAATCTTAGAGTTATTATAAGAATTTCATAGAAGAATTGGGATATATAGAACGTAAAATTCAAAATCTTCCAACGTACCAACAAGCAAATTAAATGTACGTTAATAGTGACATTTGCACATCATCCTTGCATGGAGATTTTCTCCAAGACTCGATACTTCATGCAAATTAACAGAAACAAAACAGCATGATATATAATAATGTTATAAATTTATCAAATAACTGGCCCGCCTTATTTGTCTCTATACCTTGTCAGTGCTACATTGTCTAGAATTCCAGTAGTAGGGTGAGAGAGAGAGAGAGAAGAACGCACCTGTTATGGATTGGATCATCTCCATTAGGAACCCTTCTTTTGTTGGTGTAGTTGAGATCTAACTTTGCATCAACCTTGATATTCTTGTGCTTCTTTCTTCTTGTCACTTTATGATTAGAGTTCAACCTTTCAACATGGGCAAATTTCGCTCTAGGGACGAAGAAATCTCTCCCTTTTGGGAGAGTCGTCGACATGCTTCTATCAATATTAATACTTAACTCCGATGATGCTATCAAGAACTGAACAATTGCCAGGAGTACAAGTACCCGAAACAAAACCTTCAAAGACTGACTAGCAGCAGCACTCCTACCCATATTCCTTTCTAGATCTCTCTAGCTACTTCAATTATATATTTCTCAAATCCGATATAGGGAGATTACAGGATGTTTTTGAGAGTGATGATTTGATGTGTGCATATGGAAGAATATTGATTCAATGAAGAAAAGGGTATTGGAACTGGCCAGTTGATTTTACTGCATGGCTAGCTAGTCAGGGTTGTTTGTTTTCTTTATAGTTTGGATAGATTTTCTTACTCTCTCAGAGAGAGAGAGAGAGAGAGAGAGAGAGTTTCGAACGTGACATGGGGGTATAATTAAACCTTGCTTTATAAGGCTAGCTATTGACATAAAGGGCTTCTCCTATAAACAACAATCTTCTTTTGTTCCATTTGTGTTTTTTCGTGCGCCCATTGTACCAAGGTGGCCTTATGCTACAAGACAAACTGGCAGAAAATTCTGAATTTTATCATTCAAAGGCTTAGAGTGTGCTCTTCCGATCTGCTTTATGTCAAAGGAGAGTTAGATTTATAAAAGAATATGTGGTAGAAATGTAAAGAAAAATTAATGGGTATTGTGATTTTTTTTTTGGGCGGATAATTACCATACATGAATATGATATACGTACATATATATCTATTATATATACGTCTAATATGTAATAAATGGTACTATTCAATTTTATCTAATCTAGTATATATTATATCAAAAGAAATAAGAGGTTCATCCAATATATTTAATTATATATTATTACAAAATTAAATGATCAATTGATCATCTAAGATATAAATATAGGCAAAAGCAACATACAACACATGACAATATTAAAGGACAGAAGCACTTGACAAGTCTATTTTCAGTTCATTAATTGACCACAAGATGATAAAATTAATGCATTTAGGGCTAGCTATTCAACTATTTGTCCACTATTTGTATAAAGCTTTTCAACTATTTGTCCACGTTCAACTTATAGGGCTAGGGCTAGCTTTAAGAACAAGTACAAAAGAAAAGAATCATAAAATTAAGGATAAAGAACTTGACTGAATTCAAATGCTATATATATATTTGGAATGAAATGGAAGACTTGTCCCATCTCCAAACAAATAGCACGTTGAGTATGTGCACTATCCTAGTGATTGGCGGCTAGTTATATTCGAAGCTTTTATGAAGATCTTTGGGTAGTCGAAAGGAAAATTATTTGCTAGATTCTTGATTATCTTCACATAGAAGACCAAAAGTAAAGGGAACATTTTAAAGTTAAGACTTTGCAACATTTGAAACAAAATATACCAGTTTTTGGAATTATTAGTTGTAAAGCATTTATGAATTGCATTTTAAATGAGCCGTCAAATCTTGATTTGTTTCTCAATAGATAGCACTTCCTTCCTCCAAAAAGATATTTCTCCTTATTCCCCTTTCCTTAATTTTTTCATTTTCTAATATGCATTTATTTATAGTGCATAGTAATCAATAACAAAGAACAACTAAAGTAAAATATTAAATAAATCAAAAGGTATATTTAAAATATATTGTTAAATTATACATTATTCTTAATTTATGTGAAAAATAAAAAGGAAATATCCTTGTAGCATAGAGAGCGTTATACGTACTAAACTAGTGTACTGAACCTGAAGAGAGAATATGCATGTACATAGTGAGTGGATGGTTTTGTCCTTTATATATGTTGGCACTTGGCGCAATTTGGCATTTGCGTATTGTAGGTACGTAACCATACAAATAAAATTTGTTAAGAGATCGCCTTATATTATTATTATTATTATATCGCATCTTTTAAAAAAATAAACAACAATATCATTATAATGATTCTCAAAACTATTTCTATAACCGTGATAAATTATCCATTTCGTGTGATTAGTTAGTGCTGTTTGTGAGCGACATCAAATATATATATGCCTAATCACTAGAACCACTCTTAGTTGGCATATCAATCTTTAACATATACATTAAGAATGTATTTTTATAAGAATATTCTTGAAATGGAATTTTGGAATTGGAATGTTGTTACTATAGTATTCATGAACTAGAGTTGCCCTAGAAAGATAAAAAAAAATAAATAAGTAGGTATTTGATTCTATTTGTCAAAACATATTATAATCCCACATATCACTAATTTGATCACTGATTTAAAAACTACTCATTTATAACTACAAATTTCAAACTTCTATTAAATTTACACCACTTATTTTACCTCATTATAATGTCTCTTTATAATTCAAATCAAATAAAGAGAATCAAACAGAAATAGAAGGATGGTTCCTTTGAATATAGGCTTTGATTGGGGAATATTGCACCCTTTCCTCCACTTGAATGTAGCTAGCATGAGGCACACAATTTTATACTCATGGAAACATAAAAACATTAATAAAAAGTTGTGTGTTGGGGAATCAAATGCTTCTTACTCTTAATGGCTTCATTTCGAAGTTAACGTGATCATCATCTAATCGACGTGGAGACTAAGTCACTTTAATTGATTTCTTGAAACAAATTGTTTAAATATGTAACGTCTATACTACACTACACAATTGACTATAAACATTCCTCCATCTATCATTAAAATGGAAAAATTAATTGAGGTACTCCAAGAAAAAATCCACAGGTGATTTCTTGGACCCCCTTTTTAGGACCATTGAACATGTGTGTAGGTTGCTGACTAATTAGTCTAGATAAGGTACTCTTGGAGTACATGATATTTTCTCCATTGAAAGATCTACATTTATGCAGTATCATTAGAAATTAAAGACAAAGTTCAAGTCATCTCTAGTTATTTGCATAGTACTTGTTACACTTTTGATTGAAAAACCGATCTCAACAGTATCATGAGTATGTTGTAACTAAAAGGTACCCTAGATATACACACACTCACAAAAAATAAAATAAAAATAAAATCAGTATGGAAGGGTGTTTGCGCACGTGTCAAGCATACATATGTATAAAAACAGCACAAGAGAAGCATCCTAGTTGCAAGAGATGATCAGATTCCAGATTCCTAGCTGCTAATTAACAATTAGTACTTTGAGAGCATGAAATCATATATAATCTTATCCTCTTTATTTATGGATACGTACGTGACAACTTTTTGCATTGCCTCCTCCAATTCTATAATATTATGAATATATTAAACAACTTAGTAAAGATGGAACAACGGAACATGCAAAACCCCACACCCCAAAAATACCAAGATTCTTCTCTGCATGAAAACCAACACTTTAATTAGTAACCAAAAAGCAGGCCCTTTCACGTCTAATCGTTCTTTCTCTAACTCGAAAAGAAGCATCGATTATATATTAAGTGAAAGTATTCTCATTGTTATTCCACTGTGCATCATCTTTTAATTCATATGTATGACTTATGAAGTTCAGTTATGTACGTAGGATTACTTATTTTGTATTCTGTAATGCACGGCTTCGTCAATAATAAGCATGTGTACTAGATGTTTTACGTAAAACATGAATTTTATTTGCACTACATACATTTCATGAAGTAGTAGTGTGTCTGCGAAAAATGAGTTTATTAAGTCATAAGTGCGGAATACTCAATGTCAACCCACAAACGTAAACCAAGGTGATAGTTTAAATGGTAAACCGCAGTCCTTCCCCAAATTGTATAAAAAGGAAAACAAAAAGTTACCAAAAAAAAAAAAAAAAACCCCACGTACATCTTATGCATATAGCACAAAAAATTAATGTATATAACTTACAAGTGTTGAAGGCAGTGGTCGGGGAGGATGGTGAAAACGGGGCCTTGGCTAGGTAACTCAAGTGCCAAACCGGACAAGGGCGGCTTAATTTGGATAGAACGTGCATTCAATTCAGTTATATAGTCCCGATTTAGTACCATTTCCCTGATGTGAACCATTTTCGTTCATACATTGTACAAATATATCAACCACGGACTTGATTTTTACTTTTAGATGGAAACAAAATGCTTATAAGCACGTAGATTATTTTTATTTTTTACGCTCATCCAAGCACGATTGTGTTATCACTAAATGATCAACCAAGAGTTCAAATTGGATGTTGAATTGCGTAAAAACAGAGAAACCATCCAATGCTTACTACACAAATGCCAGATGATTTAGAGCCCCATTTCGAAAAGTCAAATGTAACTTTTAGGGCTTTGAAAGTGGCTTACAAGCTTACTAATATAATCACATAAATGCATTTTCATTCTGCAGAAGAGAGTTTTGAAAAAATTTGTTCAGTGTAGCTTCCTCATTTATTTTTTTATTTTTTTGGATAAGGAAGATCCTTTATTCAAACTAATGATAGAATACAATCAAACCAATGTCTATACACCGGAAACAAAAGAACAAACTGAGCTAAACTACATGCTACATATTTTCTTCACGTGGAAATAGTGTGCTTGAAGAGTGCCGCAAGTCCACCAGTAGCAACCGGATCGCGCAAGCCACGGATTACCTTTAAGAGCACCAAAGGTACACCTCCTGAATTTGTATCTTCTTCAAAAGAAGTCGAAGACCAATCAAAGGGCAAACGATTCCTCTTCCTCAAGCCGAAAAAGGGCCTTCCCAACTCGCAGCAAAAGCTCCAGCCGCCACATCGCCGTCCCACACCACCCCACCAAAACCCTTTTTAGCATTTTTCCACTGAAGGCGGTGCGGAAGATGCCCCAGATAGGAACTTAAGGAACATAAAAGATAACACTGCATGAATGAGAAGTTTTAAAACGTTTTCAAAGAAAGGTTTAGACTAGATATCTGGTCTGAATTTTTACAAGCAGAATTGATTAAAATCAATTGAAGACAAACTGTACCTCGTATATAAACCAAGACAATGTACAGCCATAAAAGCATGTCCAATATCAGTTCCCACTGTATTCTAGTACAACCTTTCATATCGCTCACTACTACTCTACTATTTACTTGCGACCCCCCCCCCCAAATGGGGGTTGGGGCGGTGGGGGTTAATTCTAATGACCTCTGTACCTAGGTGGTTGGAATGTAATAAAAGGCAGGGAAGAAAGTTCTAAAATATAAAACGACTACAATATGGGGTTATTACAGCTGCATCTACAGAGTTATGTTGTGACCAATCCAGGCCAAAGAAACAGATATGGGAAAAATTTTGTACACACAAACTATAGGTCATTTCTTTTGAGATGTCTTTGGCCGTGTCCTCATACTGGCTCTCCGAGCCACATCCCATGCCTTCTGAGGCACATAAACACCAGCCTGTGATGCAAAAAATGATTCGTACCCAGGAGAATCAAAAGCAAAACCAGTGTGCTTTGATTTCTGTCCTGGGAGTTGCATTACAGCGTAGCTCCGTGCCTCCTCTGGGGAAAGACTGTTGTTTCCAATTTCAAGTAATCCTATCCTGCTGTTATCAGGCTCATGTCTATGAATTTCCTGAACAATCTGATAATCGTAAGGGAAGAACCACCTTTGAACCCTGAAACCAGAACGATATTGCTTTCAGGAATACATAAACAATTGACAGGAACACAAGAGGGGGCGTTGCTGCACTTTGAACGTGAAAATAGATACTTTCACTAATAAATAAGATCAAAATAAAGGACAAAAATAGGGTCTTGATATCCAGAGTGTAATAGCAGATTAAGGAGAGCTCTAGATGGCAAACCAATGCATGGGACTGAGCAACATATCAACACATACAGAATTTCTCCACACAGAGAAGCTACTGAATATGGATTTTTTTAAGCTTACCCGAGGTATACAAAGTCAACAAAGAGCGCAGCAACAGGGACAAGAAGAAGGGTGAGGTAGAAGTACAATGTACTCATCAAGACATAAATGACGAAATAAATATTCTCCTGCAGCAAACGCAAACACAGGAATGATTAGCATCAAGATGATAAAAGATGTTAAAGATTACTTAGAGCATGTATAAGAAATGATTTTGTAAAAAGTGATTTTTTTTAAAAAGAATGTGCCACTAAAATGTAGTAAGGAGAATTGTAAAAATTAATTTTTTAAATAAGGGGTGGTTGAAAATGACTCTAGGAAAAAATTGATTCTTAATCAAAGTCCATACAGACTCTTAGATCATTACCTGTGCTTTTGGCAAGACAACACCCGAGTAGACGAAGACGAATATGAACCATGCTAATATGCTTCCTCCAACACCAATGTAGTGCCATCTAGTAATTGTGTTGCACATCATTAGGAGACGCAGGTTGACAGTCACAACTACACAGGTGAAAGCCATTGTACTGACATCCCAAAGCCCAAACATCTTGCCAGATGAATTCATGCCACTCGTACTTGAAGCAAT
>CAVNYN010233068.1:0-15009 GCA_963692815.1 Nyctanthes arbor-tristis
TGCTTGGGTTGAGTCTGAGTCTGTGGTCGACATTGAGGATGGATTAAAGGATGATATGCTAATTGTAGTTCACACTGTTCAATCAATTGAACGACCATCTTTTGATTTCCAAATTGGCTCAGGTTATTTTAAATGTCATTTCTTACATAAATGGCTGTGTGTCCAATACTGGAACTAACGCCAATTTTGTATGTAGGGTACACTAAAAGCTGAAAGTAGTTGTAATAGATTACACATTTTTCCCTCAGTTTAATGCATTGAAATGGAGAACTAGAATTGAAATATTTTCCTGTCTCGTTTGCAGAGAATTGGACACTATACATATGCATTATATAATTCTCCTTTTATGATTAGTTCACTTGGTTATTTCACTAAGACACATACTGTCATAGTTAATCAAAAGAAAGCATACCAAAAGAAAATTTTGTTCGATGAATGCACCTTCTTGTGGTGCCTCCAATTTCTCTCTTGTTATTTAGCTATGTTAACTATGTTAATGCTTCAATATTATTTTGTACTAACTAAACTACTGAATTATACTAAACTATCCACGTGGATTCTAGCTAAAAATAAAACAAAATACGTGCACATATGTGTGCTCACTAGTGTGTATATGTGTATATATATATACATATGCGTGCGCGTGTGTATATATATGTATAAAGCTGTTACGTGGTAAATGGAGAAGGAATTAATTAATTATTATGTGTAATAATAAATTAATTAATAATTCTGTATTTATTTGTTGTGGAAGTCCCTTGAAACTTCGTGGGTCCCTTCCCCACCAATTATAAATTTGAGTTTGATTCGTATGTTAGCTCACTCCAATCGAGTTAATCGGCTCACTAGCTTCCACCCTTAATAGTTTTCCAAAGAAACAACACTTGCAAAATGTCTTTGATTCGTCAAATTCTGAATGAATTTTTCCCAACTTTCCAATCCGGCAACGAGGTTCCTATAGCGGCAAATGCACGTGCAGATTGGAAGGAGACGTTGGAAGCTAACGTTTTCAAGGCCGATGTTCCCGGCCCGAAGAAAGAAGAGGTCAAAGTGGAGGTTGAAGAAGGAAGAGTTCTGCGGATCAGCGGTGAAAGGGCTGTAGAAAAAGAAGACAAGGACGACAAATGGCATGAAACGAGGAGGAAAATTGTGAATGGTGTTTGCGGTCAGGGGGAGAGGGATTGAACTTGCAAGCGGCAGAGACTAGCGAAACGGTGGCGATCCGGCAAAGGATTCTTCTAGAACTAGTTGTGTATTTGTTAAATATTCATTTTTTTAAAAAAGCCAAAGTGTGTAAAATTGGATAAATAAGCCTGCGAGGCTGAATTCATTTCCTTGACAGGGGTGGAAATTGGAAATTGGAATGGAGATTTGAGGGTCTCTAGGGTTCATGGGTGTGTGTGTCTTTGGGTGAAATAATGTGAAAGAAATTGTGTTAAATTGTTAAATTTTTTTTTGTTCAAATGTGAAATTGTTAAACTGAATGCAACATTTTATTGGAGGCCAAAAAAATTTTTAAAAAAATGAAAAAAATCGGGTTCTCGGGTCTAAGACCGGGTTGAGCGGGTTACACCGAGTCAACCCGTCACCCGACTCGATACGAGTCGGGTTGACTCGGTGCAACCTGCCACCCAACCCGTTGATCGTGTTGACCCGACTCAACTTGACCCATAGTGGGTCGAGTGGGTTGGGTAGTCGGGTTGGCGGGTTTAGCGCCCAGGCCTACACCTAATAGCTATTGGTTAGTTATAACTCGAAAATGAAAATTACAAAATGGACAACACATATGATCAACACTTTTTATCTTTACATTTAAGACACATGTCGACGTTCATTTATATGCACAGACAGATAATTATTTCTACGAATATGCAACAAGATACACTGGAGTGAATGGGATGAGACAAATGCCTCAGTTCTCTCGATAAGATGTTTAGAATGGCTTATATGTTACTGCCTCCGTCCCATAAAGATTGTCATATTTCCTTTTTCACATTAAGAAAAATTCATTTAATAATATTAGAAAAGTAAATTTTAACATAATCTATATATTAATTAAATAAAAAGAGCTGCAGTACATTTGCACCGTAATTTTCTAGTAAAAAAATCTATTAGTAAGGTCTTTTTAAACATTTTGTTTCATATTGCGGTAATATGCTCTTCCGATCTGGATTTTTCAATTTTTTAAAAATATTTTTTTTCACTTTTGCCTTATCTATTCATTATTTTGAAATCATATTCACTATTAAATTTAATAACTAATAGATAATTATCATCACTTAATTATTTAAATTTTAGATAAATTTAATTATCTAATTGTCAACATATCTTGAACTTTGTAGTTTATAATTAATAGAAATTAAAATAATTTTAATTTTTTTCTTAATTTTTCCCAGGTATAAATGAATTATTAATAATTACGACTATTTTATATATGATTACTTTGATGTATTATTAGTTTATATAATCTTCATGCTATATGACTTTATTGGTTTCGAATAAGAAATATTTTCATAGTATACGTAACCACCTAAACTCGCAATTATTTTCTACGATGTCATTTATTCAAATTAGTGTAAAAAAAATTAAATGATATTTATTTGTTTTAACAGCAACAATTGGGTTAAAATTTATTTTAATCTATAAATACCTTAAGATGACAAGAAAAAAAATTACATTATTATTTGGTTGATATTTATTTGGGAACGTATCTCTTATAAAATTTCACCATAAAAAAACTGATAAAATTTCATATTATTTATTTATTTTAAATATTTTGATATGTATTTTTTCCGTGCTTTCTAGTTTATATATTATACCTTTTGATTTATTAATTATTTCACTTTATAATTCTATTTTTTTCATAATCATAGACGTTAAATAGAGATATATGAGAGAATTAATATTTCAACTAATTTTTAAGAAGGAAATTGGACTATATTTTAAGATAGATGAAAAAGAAAAATTAGACCATCTTATTTAGGACGTTGGTATATAACTTAAAATTAATTAAACACAATTTTAATTTTTTTTTTTTGAGTATAAGATATAGTGGTTACAATTACTGGTCATTATTATCCACACAAATAAACTACCGAACACACTAATTATAATTTTTAAATCATTGGAGGGCCTTCCTTGAGCAGCAAATACAATACAAGAACAGCAAAATTCTACAATTCGTCGCATTTCCAGAAATCAGGGGAAAATGCCAAATGCTAAGGCCGTCCCATGCCCATTCAACACCCCAAGAGCCTTCTTCTTTGGGTTCCATCACATCAAATTATCAGCTTGTTGATAAGAACGCTGAGTAACCAATTGAAGTCCAAAGTTCTTGGTCCTTTCATCTTCAATGCCCACACAACCATATCATTATTACATACCTGAAAATAAGATCCCCACAAGTGTTCCGCGTGCTGACGTGGTGCCGATGTGTTAACCATGTGTCTACCATATCAGCACCCGGCCAACAGTTTGCAATTTTGGACTGCACACATGGCCTCGACATGGTGAATGTACTGTCACCACGTCAGCATGTACATAGACTTTTAAGCGAAATCCTGCGAGCTTTATATATTATACAAATATATACATACTAGGAATGCTGGACTGTGATACTCTTTTTTTTTTTTTTTAATTACAAGGGGATATAGGGGAGGGGATGGTGGGATTCAAACCCGGGATCTCCCGATAAGGGGTTAAGCCCTTTACTACTCGGGCTACCTCTTGATCCCGACTGTGATACTCATTGGACGTAACTATAGGTTAACTTTTAATATAATAAGATATTACAAGCATCAATCAATCTTAATCAGAGATTTGGATTGTAGTAGGTCAACTCGTCAATAAGATTATGCTCACGTAACCCAGCAGCCTCTAATGCAACGAAAGAGTTCTACTCTGGCTAATGGAAAACACGATCTTTCTGCTATTTGTGTGGTAATCGTGCTCTAGATCTAATTTTTTTTCGTTTTTTTTTAAATACAACCGGGGAGAACTTTAGAGAGGAGTAAACTCATGGCCTTCTAATATAGATCTTGAAAACTTGGAAAATTAGGAGTTGGCGTACATTTACTTTTATTCATCAGAAGTTCATTTTCTGTCAATATGACATTACTACATCCCACTCAAGGCAAGTAATCAGAATCATAAATGATACTAAATGCTTTGTTGGATAAGAGATAAAAGATATGCTAGTAAGAAACTGGATAAACTTTCACATAATAATAGGTTAATCTTCCTAAAATTGAACACCAATTCTAGTCAGATAAGATAGATAACTAACAATATTTCTTTATTTATTTACTTATTACTTAATTAGTCATTAATATAATAATAATAATATTATTATTATTATTATTATTATTATTATTATTTTGCGTTGTACTACACACGAAGACTAGGTTTCCTTTTCACATATTTGGCACATATTCCTTACGGTATGATTTATGAGGAACAAAGTTGTCATCGTCATCCCTATTCCCTGCCTAACATGTCGCGTAATAATTCTAATGTTTCCTTTAACCACCGACTGTAAGGAAATTTTTCACATTGTTATTGTGTGTTATCATTTTGTTTGTCTTCTTTTTCAAACCCATGTCAGAAAACCAGCGTGCTAATATATGAAAAATCCATAAAAGTCTTCACACTTCAGGGATTTGTTTGATATAACTCATTCTATCCATTTCAAGATTTTCACTTGCAGAATCAAACCATGACCATCAAATCAACGAAAGAGCACAAGAAAAGCAAGAATTCACCAAGGAAGGGGAAGAAAGATGCAGTATCCATCGGTATTTCTGATGAAAAAGTCCCACTTCTCCTCAAGAAAGCAGACAAGTGTACTACCAGTGATCAAGAATTCAACAGGGCTTCATTTTCTGGTGCAGTGTTTAACTTGTCGACTACGATAATTGGTGCCGGAATCATGGCGCTGCCAGCCACCATGAATGTTTTAGGCCTGATTCTTGGTATTGCACTCATAGTGTTTGTTGGGGTCCTCACAGAGTTTTCTGTAGCCATGTTGTTGCGGTTCAGCAAGGCCGGTGGCACGGCTTCGTATGGAAGCGTCATGGGAGACGCATTCGGGAACTTTGGGAGGAGAATTTTCGAAGTTTTTGTAGTGATCAATAATATTGGTGTACTAATTGTGTACATGATTATCATAGGTATATGCTTGAAGATTTTAATGATTTTTCTCCTCTGATGTCAGAAATTTCTTGTGACTTAAAAAAATTGGTGTCTTTTTATCCTTTAGGTGATGTCCTTTCTGGGACTTATTCAGATGGGATCCAACACCCTGGTTTATTGGAGCAATGGTTCGGAGAACACTGGTGGAATTTGCGTGCTTGTGTTCTTCTGATGACAACTCTTCTTGTGCTTGCTCCATTGGCTAGTTTCAAGAGGATTGGTAGGTCATGCATAGTTCATGGAACCAACCATGGAAATCTGTTAGCTTTGAAATTTTGAGCCAAAAGAGTTATAGTTTTTCATTTGAATTTGCAAAACCTTAGTTAGAAAAACAGAATTTTTGTCTGAAAGATTGAAGCTTTAAGCTGTGAGTTCTAATGATTTCCTGGCATTTCTAATTAAGTTCTGATTTTCTTCCTGCAGATTCTTTAAGATACACATCTGCTTTAGCAATTTTTATGGCATTTGTTTTTCTACTCATTACTGTATACATTGCCGTATTTAAATTGGTGGAAGGCTCTATTGGGATGCCCAGATTGCTTCCTGATATTACTGATGTTAATTCAGTCTGGAAACTCTTCACTGTCGTCCCTGTTCTTGTGACAGCATACGTTTGCCATTTCAACGGTAAAACAATTCTAAATATGTCTTCACAAAAACAGCATTTTCGTGAGTAGTTTTTTGGATGTTGCTCGGTTGGATTCTCTAAAAGAGAAATTTACATTATCCTATGCAGTGCACAGCATCGAGAACGAGCTTGAAGACCGTTCCAGTATAACATCAGTCGTTCAGGCTTCATTGGCTCTATGCTCAATTGTATATATCATGACAAGCTTCTTTGGATTTCTTTTGTTTGGAGATTCAACTCTTGATGATATTTTGGCCAACTTTAGCTCTAACCTTGGCATCCCATATAGTTCTCTGCTAAATGATACAGTTCGTGTCAGCTACGTTGTTCATCTCATGCTCGTTTTCCCTATTGTATTCCATCCACTGCGTCTGAATTTGGACGGCCTGCTTTTCCCATATTCCATTCCTCTGGTTTCAGACAACTGCCGATTTGCATTTATCACTCTGGGGCTCCTTTGTGTTGTTTTCTCAGGTGCAAATTTTATTCCCAGTATTTGGGATGCTTTTCAGTTCACTGGAGCAACTTCAGCTGTTTGCATTGCTTTCATCTTTCCTGCAGCCATTGTCTTAAGGTAAGCAAATCGTTCACTACACCCAAATCCCGATTGCAATAATTTTGTTTCTTCAAAATATAAGTTTTACATGGTACTGTTCATACAGTTATCTGATTAACGATCTTTTAGTCACACGATTGGACTCCTTTTCTTCTTGCATTAGGGATGCTCATGGCATAACAGCAAAGAAAGACAAGTTTTTGGCTGTTTTCATGATAAGCCTAGCAGTATTTGCAAGTTTGGTGGCTATATACAGCGATGCCTACACTATATTCAAGAGAAATGCTTCACCTCGCGAGTGATCCCTCCTGCGAAGTCTTCATAGATAGACCGACCATCAAGAAGTCCTGATGAAACTGTGTGTGAGATTTAGCAGAGTCGCTCTGTTTCATCTTTATATATAAGGCTAAACATTACAGCTAAGTGTCTGAATACCAGCTGACCTGGTTACCTCTGTGCAGTACATAAACTTAAGCGTGTGAATGTGATTTGATATTGTTATTTATCCTAGATAATTCATTGTAAACTTGGTATGAAGTTAAATAAGTTCTAGCCAGCAACAGTGCAGATGTACAATTATTATTTGATAAATCGTCAAGCATTTTGATACACGAACGTCATTTATCAACCATCATCATGTGTTGTATACCAAACATGTAATCAAATCACGATTCCCTTCTATTTTCTAGAAGCACTCATTTTTTGGATAAATGACCCTTAAAAAGCGAAAATGATCAAAAGACGCCCCTCGTCTTTACACAAAAACCTGTACATGGGTTCTTGTTTGGGGTTAGGAGGACCCACATGTGCGTCCATACTGTGTGAATAAAATTAGTAGAAGAGAATATATCACATAAGCGAAATGCCTCCGTAACGAAGACAACCGGTCTCTTTGTAACCTGACTCCTTGAAAAGGTTAGCAGGAAAGAAGTTTGCGTGCAAGATGAAGTTATTTTGCCTCTTCCCACATCCAAAACAAAAAAATTCCAGAGAATTTTACCATCACAAGAGTGTAAACTTTATGAATTTACTAGCCATTTAATGTACCCTCTAGACCATAGGAAATTATTTCACTTCGATACAAGGAAAGATTGTTCTCCTCCTTGTAATTAACACAAAGCTTTGAATAAAGAACACTACAAAAATTCCCTAACAAGAATTGCTATATGTAGTATACAAAGAGGGTCAGTTGAGCTCACTGGGACGACAATCGTGTCGTGTAAACAACTTGGTCTTCTCTCCATGGTGTATATAATATCGTTCTCTAAAATTCATCCCAGCTCCTTGGCATCATTTATGCCTTTAAGCTATTCTCAGATAAGAGAATGTACAAAAATCTTATACTGAAATTGATTGAACCTTCCACTCACATGACAACAGGGGCCAGTGCTTACGCTCCTCATTTTTACGCTACAGAGTTTTGAGTCATCAAGTGCCATTTGCATGATTCCCCTGTTCAGGCAATAAAGCCACTTGTGCATGGAATTTTACCATAACTTTCAATGTGATGAGGATGATGTGCGCTAGTCCCTCCAATCCTTAACATTGGTACGTCTTTCTTTTATGCGTATGGAAGTAACCCAGTAATGAATGAGGCTATATATCCCATTATGGGAAGATGATCTCTTCTGGCTCCTTGTTAGCTGTCGGCTAAACAAACATAAAGGACTCCAAGAAAAAGTCGGAGATATTGTGACCAGGCCATTTAGAAAAGCCAGTAGTACCTGTTAGTTTAATTGAAAAAATACGGAGACTTGAGAACTTCTCTCAAGTCAAAGTCTCCGCGTTCTGGCAGTGGAGGAAAGTCCAACTTGGGGAAGGACTGCTGAAAACTTTCCAACAACTGCAAAAGGAGAAGCAATTAATTACTCTGAGAAATTATAACCCGAAGCTTCTAAAATAAACCTTGAAAATAAAATGCTGCTGACATAAAGCAGAACTTCCCAATTCCGACAAAAATATTCTACCAGGAAAGTGAGTTAAGGTAGCAATTTTGAAGGTAAGTTCTTAAATCCTATTAAATCAAAAAACATTCATCAGGAGTTGGAAAAGTATAACAGGATATTAAATGAATTTTAAAAAAATGGCAGAAGATAAAGTTATTCACAAAGAACAAAAATATACAAGGGAATAGACTGCAGGTTTTATCAAACAACAGTAAAAATACCTCCTAAATATTTTTCCTTCAGTCAACTGAGAAACAAAGGTGAAATTAATCACCATTAGCAAAATATTTCTAAATTTGACCGGATCAAGAAAAACACCTCGAGCATCTATTGGTTTTTAGACGCTATTGTGTGATGCTAATAGGCAAGGGAGAACTAATGATAGACTTATAACTAGAGTCAATTGTTTATAGAGGACACTGCCGATATTACTCATAGGACTAACCATTGTTGAACCAAGTGGGTGCACCCTGGAAGATGTGTTGGTTGACATAAAGGTACTCATAATAACTACAGTTTACCCCAAAAAATAATAATTAATTATTATTAATTAATAAATAAATAAATAAAAAGAAAACACTACTTAGCAGTTACCACCTAAAAACCACATGTCATACGTAACCAAAGGATGGATTATCAAGAAACAAAATGCAATCAAAATGGACCAATACAATATGAAATCGAATAAGAAAGCATCTAGTGAAGAAAGTACATGCGAGAATAAACTAAGACATATATTGAGGTGTGGGACTAATGTTACCCATTAACCTCGCAGGAAATTACACATTTGGTATACAGGAAACAAAAGCAATTGAACATGGGATTTAACATTGGAGAGGGCTCACATGAAATGGGAGAAAAGGATCTAGGTAAACTACCCATATCAAATCAGAACATTTAGTAAGGCTGAACCTCACATGCTCCAAATTTGTCACACATGATCCACATTCTAGCATATATTGGTTCAGGAATGATTGGTTTCCACAATACCCCCAAACCCTTCAAGTAAGGAAGAAAAGGGACGGCATAGAGAAGAAGATTGACCTACAAATAAATGGATGTAAGTTGGGCACAGTGAACAGAAAAACTTACGTTCTCCAAAATCGGTGCCTCATAAAGTTGGACAAACTTTTCTCTGAGAATCTGGTTCATTTTGTCTACATCACATGCGTGTGTCCAGTAAGAATCATGCACTCCTGGTGTAATTTAAAAAAAATAAAAATAAATAAATGAATTTGTTTGTGAAATTATTGAACATTCCAGCGGTAGAGGATGAACTAGAATCCTGATGGTGGGAAACATAGAAAGTTTCAGCAACCTGCAAAATTCAACCCTGCCTCTTTACAGGCAATGGCGGTCATCATCATATGAGAACCGTCAAGGGAATGAACGAAATTTGGAGGAAAAGCAGTTCTCTGCCGCTTAACCATCACCTGTTAAAATCAGTAAAGATAGAACGTAATTTAGCTACTTCATGTTTTATTAGCTATGAATCTTTGATTTCCTATTCCTTCTGTTTTTAACTTTTTCCTTCCTACATTGTTTATTTTCAAACTGGCTGTGAATTTGTGGTGTCCGGCCCCTGGAAAGGTTGATATAGGAGTGAGGGAAATATATATATAATTCATGATGATGCTACACCCCTAAATAATTCTTAAGATCAGAAATGAGTACAAACTGGAAATTACCTTGTCAGTTTCACGCTGTAATGTTAAAATCTGAAGAGAGGTCTTTATCTGCACTCAAATCAATACAAATTTTTGAATGATATAGTGACAGAAAATGATTATATCATTCTGCTACCATGATGGCTACTACTTTACCACAGTAACAGTAGTAGTATCATCAGTAGTACTAGTAAATGATTTGAGGAAGTTAAAATTATGTGCATATACCAGGTGCCTTCCTAATTTGCGGTAAGGTTGTACAACAGGAAGCCCGAGTGGTGTCGTCCAACGCACTGGTTGATTTTCTGTTGCTATAATCTTCAAAGTCGAAAAGAAGTACAAAAATAACACATACAGAACAACTATCAAGGAAATGAAAAATGGGAAAAGAAGCAGAAGACAAAAAAAAAAATAAAAAATCAAAGAGAACATCTGTGTAAAAAGATCAACTGATCACATCCAATTGGGAGCTAATTTGCCCATTGCAATCTCTACTGTTGTTCCAGGGATGGGTCAGGTATATGATGATAAAAGCTCATAGACGTGAAGGCTTCTTAAGGTATTGATTAGTTTGGCGTATTTCTGAACATTCTAACATGAAAACTTCTATGTGCCCCATAATAGGTTATCTCGACACTTCTTTTCATCTTCTATTCCATTCCATAAAATTCCACCGATTTCTTATTATTTAGACGTTTTGCCACCACCTAAGATTTCCAACCGAGATCAGCGAAATAGTATAATCAAAATTGAAGGCTTAAGCAAATTGCACCTTGTGGCAAGATATCTCAGTAAGTGCCTTTTAAACATGTTACCTTAAAACAATTTTGCATTTCATAATTATGGAGATAAATTTAGCACTTAAAACTTGGAAATTTAAACATTTCTGCACACGAAATTTTTTAATTATTTTTGTATTTTAATTTTTTTAAAACTAGATCGGTCAAGAGAAACCTACCAACAATATAATGCAAAAACATAGCTTGAAGCATAATGTAAGTCAGATATTTAAGTTGATTTGGCAGCTGTACGCATAACTGTATGATGTCCAGCATGGAGTCACTAGCAGTGTTACAAATATCCACACACTCGAGTACAAAAACAATTGACCGTGACATGTTAAGGTAATAATATTATTTGGAGAATCATGACCTCCAAAGATTACACAAAATTGTCTTCACACCAAGAATGGATCAGACTTAACTAGATGGTCACATAAATAATTCAATTTTAGAATACAGACCTTGGCACAGTCACCAAGCCAACTCATGATGCTCCGCGCAGCTTCAAACATCTCCCCTAGAGCAGTCAAGGTAGTCTGTTGAAGGGGTCAAAAGCAATTAGCAGGCATTGTTAAGTCACATACTGAAGTGTACAGAATAGAAGTGATGCCTCATTCTTCTCATCATATGAAGTATGCATTTCCTATAAATGATTATGATAGGCTATAACTTTTGAGTTTTAATGCAAACATGAAAGGAAACCTAGTAAATTAAAAGCTCTATGCTCTTACTTTTGCAGCATAGCAAGCGCAAGAAAACAACTCCGTGTCATCCTGAATAGCACCTCGCTCCTTTAACCTCTTCTTGATTTGGTCACGTGCACCTATATAAGTGACCCCGTACACAGATGTCATCACTGTTTGCTTGACTAATTTCCGGTCCACCTGAAAGTAAAGAAAAAAATATATTTAAAAAAAAAAGAATACTAATAAGAAACAGGTAGCGGTGACCATGAAGCTTCATCAATCCTGAGCCAACTTTAAACCGGCGTCAGTCACTTCAGAAAATCTACAATTCAAGGATATAAACATGAAACTAATAAACAGCTCCTAAGAAAATCAGCAACAACAATAAACCATTTCATTTTCAATAAAATTTCTAGTCAATATACATTGTCAACAAAGTAAGTGAAATCAATGAAACCTGGTTAATTAACAGTCTTGCACGCATAACATTTGGATCACTTGCAGGGTCTTTTGCAGCATCCCTCTTCATTATGTCAAGAACTCTGCATCAGAACAATCATTAAGGAATCAGAATGCATTTGACCACCTCTACTTGAATGTGTTAAATGACTAATTTACAGCATCTGTACTGCTCAAGTAATATTGCAACCCATTAATTGCAATAAGAGTGTCCGATGAGATCATATGCCATCTATCTAAGGCATTATTTCCTTCACATTGAAATCAAGAACTGAATTAAACTACTTGTTTAATCTTACCATTCTGAAATTGCTTGACTATAACTAGATACATTCAAGTATACACAATTGGAAGAGTTCCAGCTTAGTACTAGGTTTTCTGGTCCTCACTTAATTAACTATATTTCAATTTATTGTCATCGTCACGTGTTATTTGTTTTGTATTTATATATTTCTGGGCCAGAGTAAAACAAAGAGAAGGATATCATGAATCATGAGCACAGCTTACCTAGAAGCAATTCCTGAGTACACATCAGCAGGTTTATCTCCCACAACAAGATTGACTGCAGCTGCCCCCAACTGGCAATATATATAAAATAATATGTTATGAAGCACTGTAATTGTTATCCCTATACAATGCATTTATCATAATCTAAACCAAAAAAATGATAGGCGCCCAACGAGTCAAAACTTTGGCACACGATCAGCTGCAGCTGCTCTTAGCTGGCTATATGTTATTATATATTAAACTGATAGCATGCAGTATTGTTACTAAACACCAAACTGCAATATGCTAAAATATCTAGTGATGCCAAATACTATCATTAGTTGAAATTTGAATTAGTTGGGAGCCAATAGTTGCTGCTGTCAGCTTTATGCCATTCAGATACTGAGGTAACAACTATGAAAGATGTCCATGAATACAGTTTCTTTCCTATTTCATAATTACTTAAACAATGTCATACACATAGAAATTTGACGCCTTGACAGATAGATATAAACATTAAAAATCCTCATAGAGCGTTACCTTATCTCTTCCAAGGGCAGCATAGTGTTGCAAGCCATTACATGAGCCATCCTTCAGAACAAAATAGAAAATAATACATTCAGATTCATTTCTTTAAGTACAATCTAAAAACTGAATCACATAGTGCATCATTCCACAGTAAACTATGTCCAATCATGTGTAAAGCTCACACAGAAATCACATCAGTCAAATAAATTTAAAGAAATAATGAAATAAACTTAAGTAGAAGCCTAACTACTAAAAATATTTGTTTTATAATTTACTTAATGCAGATGCAACACTTTCATCCTGTTTTCTATATTGCTACTCATATCTGATGAGCTGCCACAACACCCCCACCCCCCCCCCCCCCCCCCCCCCACAAAAAAAAAAAAAAACCGTGCCCAAAAAGACATATACACATACATGGAGACATTCCTCTCCTCTTCACAGGAAAAATGGGAGAAGAGATTAAATAATGGTTTAGTTATGTGTGCTAAAACATTCTTAGTAACACGACCATAGAGCTGAGAAGCATTTGATCAGTTACTTACTTGGTGAACAGGCATATGGGACAGAGTGGTCTCTGGAGATGGGCTTCGTAATGCTTCAGATAGGCTCATACATGTTGCTAAGCATTGGAAAGGATCCTCAGCTTCTAACCACCAGCGTTTCCCTTCTAGAGGCCCATCAGCAGAATCAAAGATATCCTCCAGATGGTTCTCAGCAAATGCTACTCGCCCTTCATAAGATAATTTGTCAACACCACTACCATATAAATTTGCCAAATGTATCTTCAACCATCGTAAGCCTGATTTTCCAAGTGGGCGTCCTTCTGCAAATTCTAAGATTCCTCGGCAGAGGTCAGATCCAAGATGATTCAAGTATGGATGCATAGGGTATGCACGCCCACGAAAATCTAAATTGTGAGGGTAAAAGAAACCTTCTTCGTCCTTCATTTTTCTTGCAACCTGCTCTATCAAGTAAAAGCAATTAATGATGATTGAAAAGAAAAGAAAAATGCCATTAGAACTGAATAACAAGCTTCTTACAGCAAGTTTAAGTTCTACATCACATCGCTGTGAATGCCGTTCACTATTCTCCTTTTTGGCAGTTTTAACTTTCCACTTCCATTTCTTTATTTCTGATTCATCTTCTGTATCTGGCTCCTCTGGTATAGGAACCTGAATTGGCATCAAAGGGAAGAAGTTTTAAGAGCTAAAGCATTAACTTGAGGTGGTATCAGAAGATTCTCAACAAGAAATAAAAAGAAGTAACTTTGAAAACCTCAAGGCCTTAACAATTAATGGCCTCCAAGGAGAAAGAAGAAGAAAGTAATTGAAACAAATAAAATCTAATATTTGTGAATATTACTCACATCTTCACGGTCAACCAAGTCAGCAAGCTGACCCCCGCTAGCCCAGATTCTGTCAACAACACCTAGTATTCTTTTACTCACTCTCCATTTGGTATTTCCTAAGTGTATCAAGTGCCTATATAAGACACAAAAATAAAAACCATCGTTGTTGCAGGAAACAGCAATAAATTGCTCTTTTAAGTTCCATGACAGTAGAAGGATAGAATCCAAAAACGATCTGCCATGACATGTACCCTCCAAATAAACCAGAATGTCATAGTTCGGTAAAGATGCAAGAAATCCAAACTTAGCTCACCTCAAAAACAGGCTCTAATTGCTTTTTTGTAACTCTTTTAACTGCTTCACGTTGTTGTTTTGCTCCATGTGTGCGCATGATGTAAGATGGAAGGAACAGATAAGCGCCTCTATCATACCTGCCAACATTATCTGCATCATCTAAAGTCGGTACAAGATAATCCTGGGATTCATGCTAAAACAATTAATTCGAATGAGAATAAGTCTTCTGTAAGATACATCAATATAATAACTAGCAACTTTCTCGTTATACATCCACGAGTATCCCATGGAAAGTGCTAAAACTATGCTAGATTTGAAATTGGTTAGTAGATTACCAACTGAGCAGGGAAAATTACTAGGCGTTATCATAGTATCTTTCACTCAAACCAAAGTTCATCTTTCACTCAAACGAAAGCTCAGCAGCTACCAACCAGCA
>CAVNYN010233074.1:0-20576 GCA_963692815.1 Nyctanthes arbor-tristis
GAGGAAGAGAAACATACACTTGAAGAAGAAGAACAATATTGGTCTTGCTCGGTCCTGCTTCATAGATTACATCTTGCTAATTTGTCAAATCTCCGTTGTTTCTTCTTCAAGCCGGAAGGAGTAGCAGTAGCACCACTACCACCTGGCACTTTCTCCCAGCTTAAAGAATTGGAGATTGTGAGATGTAACAAAATAAAAGAGCTTATCCCTTGGTATTTGGTGGACAAACTCGAGAACTTGTTAACGTTGACGGTCGAAGAATGTGAACAAATGGAGGTGATAATTGGAGATGACAAGAATGAATTAGGAGACATTAGTACTGCTTTCTCCCAGCTTCAAGATTTGTCGATTTGCAAATGTGACAAAATAAAAGAGCTTATCCCTTGGTCTGTGGTGGACAACCTCCAGAACCTCAGTGAATTGACGGTCGAAGAATGTGAACAAATGGAGGTGATAATTGGAGACGACAAGGATGAATTAAGCAGCAGCAGTAGTGCACTTGTCACCTTGCCAAGCTTGGGGGATATCATTCTTGTACAACTGCCGGCGCTGCAGAGAATCTGCAAGGGAAAGATGATTCTTGATTCAGCCCAATGTATTACAATATTTCGCTGTCAAATTTTGAACAAGATATCATTGGATCTTCCTCTTCTTGATGGACAACTATCTCCTCCTCCATCTCTCAGAAAGATAAGGGCAAATAAAGAATGGTGGGAATCATTAGAGTGGGAGCATCCTGACGCCTCCACCGTCCTCCAACCATTAGTTAGACACTCCCAAGCACAACTTACAAGTGAGTACATATAATCATTTTATTTTATTAATTAATTATCCCAAGCATGCCATTACACTTGCATTCAATTTCTTTAGGTGAAGATGAAGCTACATTTGTCAAAAAATTAGACATTATTAAGACACATTTTTTAAAAATAGTTTTGTAAAAGTTATTCAGCTAAAAATCAAAATGCATTTTATTATTTAAAAAATAAACTAGGCCTAGCTTTCAAATTTTGATTTGCGTGATCAAAACTTCAAAAGAAAATTATATTATCATATCACAAAGCCAAAAAGTTAAACAGGAAAAAAAAATGGAAGGGGCACCAAAAAATGATGCTTTTAAATGTGAAATAGATTTTTTTTTTTTTTTAATGAAGTCCTTAGTTAAATGGAAGGGCACCATTTTAAAATGTCGTACAAGGCACTCAAAATGTTAGGGCCGGCTCTGGTGCCATCTATATCACCATGTGATTCCTTCTCTTGCTGATGCGGAATAGTTAGAAGAAAAGATGATAGACCAATTGGAAAGGAGTGAGAAGAAGAAAGGTAACATCTCCTTGATACCAATTCCAGATGGCAATGGCATCATCATTTGGTCTCCTAGGTCTCATTAATAATTCTCCTAGGTTTGGCATCCCTATCCATTTTAGGTGGCACGAGGATGATATTTGTGCTTTCTGGTAAAAAAATATTAGCGGGTGTGTGTCATCAAAGCCGATGTTTTTGGTGCTACAAAATCTACGAACATTGAATTCATTTACTGGCGGGGGCCAAAAATGCAATTGGATAAAATAGTAAAGCCCTTTTAGTCAAATTTTGTTAATTTTCTAATGAGCATCCTCAACTTCTTCTTCAGGTTCTGGTTTTGTACCCACTTCAGTAGTGACATACTTGATAACAACCATTCACTCAAGGTAGCAATGTTATTGCCATAGTTGATGTATTGAAGTCTTAACAAATGTCTCCAGCAGGAACTTTCTAAGTGTATATTTCCAATATCGCAGCCTGACAAAATCAAGTATTATACCATGAGCGTACTAAGCCCAGATGATAAAACTACAGAGTACAGATGGTGAAGACATTGTATTCTTTTCTAGGTACATTTTACTGCTGCTTTGATCTGTCACTGTCAATTCAAAATTTATCTGTCCATTGATCCATCATAAGCATATTTGTTGCCCAATTCTATGTTTAATCTTGTACGTTCTTTTTTGTAACCTATTCGTAGAATATATTCGTAGTTGATGCTTGAGAAGAACATGAGTTCGAGGGATGCCAACATAGATGCAGCTAAGATCATTCAAGGATTGAATAAGCAGGAAAAGAATGGTTCCTTGCCTCCCCTGTTCCGGCAACTTGTACGTTTATTTGATTCCTTGCATTGTATCTTATGTAAATATATTCCCAGGCATGAAAATCGGTAGCTCATGGTTTTGCCTTTGCTGTTCATTCACCAGCGGTTTGCCACTGGTTCAATGGTATTCCTCATTTTATCTCTCCACTGTTGGGGAGTTCTTTTAATGAATGAAACCATTTCCTTTTCGAAAGAAGCAAAAAAAAAAAAAAAAAAGAAAAAGAAAAAAAAAAGAAGGCACCGTTGTAATAATTGACCCAAGAATTCAGAAATTAATCCCAAACCACTCACGTGAAAATTGAAAAGAACACAAAACAACAATATGTTCGCCCCGAAGGGCACGGAGTTCGGCACCACCGCCTACGTCTCCGTTCGAAGCTCCACCGGAGTGAAAAAGTCTCGTTCCACTATAACCACAAAGGAATCGTTTACAAGATGTTCACACAGAACCGAGCACAAAACTGATCTGAAAAGCCTACAACACCTACTCATCACAACTCAAAGATAGTATACAAAATACCCAATGACACTCTTTCGGATTCCTTCTACAAACTTACAAAGAGATGCTCACAAAGACTAGTTAGTGAACCCTAGAAAGAGATCTACAGTAGAGAGCACAAAAGGAGGCGTCAATCACATTCTGCCCTAATCTGAGATGAAGACACTTTATATATGCGAGATGGATGGGCGAGATGCATCTTGGATATCCAACGGCCCAAAGTGAATCAGCAACAATTTGTTTAAAAAGCCTTACTTTACAAAGCTGAAAGCACGTTTTTTCCAAAAAATAAGACACTTTACAGGTACGTAGAAATAGGGCTTGTGAAAAGTACTGAGAGAAGAAGAATGAGAAGAAGAAGAAGAAGGAGGAGAAGGAGAAAATACTGATCTCATTTCCAGATTCATTGGTGCCGGTGTAAACAGTCACTTTACACATTTCATATTTTTATCGGCTTAAATCTCTATATGATTTGAACTGAAATATTGCTTTTAGTAATGTAATCAAATCTTAATAATAGAGTTCTTTTTACAAAATTTATAATTGATTAGATGCGTAATCTGCACACTGGCCCATTTGCTTCTCCACTATTTCTCTCATTTGAAACATCCCATTTGAAACCTCTCAACCTCTCCATTCTTCTCGATCTGAAATAGTCACCGTTGGTCGTTTCTCCTCTGCCTTTTGAACCGATGAAGCAAAAGCTCCAATATGTTCCAATGCATCCAACATATTGGTGATGCTTCTGGTTACCGAATCTGTTGGGTGCATTAACAAAATAATTTAATTTAAAATAAAAATTCTCACTGCAAGAACTATGCAAGCTACCTAAATTGATAAAACCACCACCACAACCACGTGGTTTGTAATTGTGAGTTGTTCAAACCTTCAGATTGTAGTAGTAAACGAGTGAAGAGACCCTTTTCTCGAAAGAAAAATAACAAAGTTGCCCAGATCACTGAAGCAGAGATCAAGGTTTTCCATTGTACATATTCAACTTAGGAAAAGAATATTATCAGGACGACATCGAGCGGGCATAGCTCAGTTGGGAGAGCGTCAGACTGAAGATCTGAAGGTCGCGTGTTCGATCCACGCTCACCGCATTTTTAAAAAGTATATGCGTTTTTTCCCCCAAATTTTGGGCATTTTTCGAAAGTATGGCTTTTTTTTCCCCTTCTAATTTTGGGCCTGAAATGCCATTTTTTTCTCCCTAATTTTGGGCCTCAACCAATTAGCGTGCCTTTTTTTTTTTTTTTTTTAAATTTTGGGCATTTTTAAAAACTTAGCGTTTTTGTCTAATTTTGGGCCTCAACCAATAAGCGTGAAGTATGCGTTTTTCTTTTCTTTTTTTTTTTTTGGATTTTTACACGTAAGTTGTTACATTTGTAACAACTTAGATAAATACTATAAATTACAAAAATACTTATTACATTCTCAATTGTAATTTGTTACACTGACTATATTTTCTAAAATAAAATGACCCAATATTTGTAATTTGTCATTAAAAATTAAAATAAGTGTTTTTCTAATTACAAGAGTCAATAGGTGTTTATTGACTAATTTCCATATATTTTTTTTTTCTAATTTTGGGCCTCAACCAATAAGCGTGGGTGTGATGATGTTTACCCATGAAGGACCGCATTGGGCTAGCCACATGTACATTTGGGAATTTTCTGTCGGCATGAATGATCTTCGAAATTTAATTGTTATTTTAATAAAATCCTCAACATTTTTTCTTCCTATTTAATAGCATACTAGTTTTTCACATGCGCGATATACGGGAAGAATAATTCGAAATAATCTAACTTGTTATAAGGATTTAAGAAATTAGATGTCCACATGAGTAAAAGAAAAGATGAAGAACTTGATATAGTAATATAAGATATCATATATTTTTATTTTTTTTTAAATTTTTAACTAGTGATAGTTATATTTTATTTTATTTTATTTTTTGCAATCATAGTTATATTTTATTTTAATCTTTTTGTAATCATCAATTCATAAAAAATCATTGCAGAAAAAAAAACCCTTGTTTATGTTCTGGTAACTGTTTAGGGAGTGAATAAGCTATTAATAAGGATAAACAAAAATTGGATAAAGTAGAAAAGAAAAGGAAAATCCCATTCAGAAGCAATTGAATAGAGACATTTTTTAATGCAAAATTTAGAAATATAAGCAATTGTGGGATTTAGAGAGAGAGAGAGAGAGAGAGGAGAACATTATGATTGTTGGATTTTCATGGAGTAAAAGGAAAATTTGAAAAAATAAATATAAGATAACTTGAAGATAGAATTATAAAGATAAGATAGTATTATGAAGATGAGATAACTCAAAAATTTTGAAGATAACTCGAGTAGAAAATAATAAAAAAAAAGATTTAGGAAGCATTTAATTACCGCACTGATTACCACATTTGGAAACAAAAAGACCTAATTATCCCTACTTTTTAGGAAAAGTGGCGAGAAAATGCTGTTTTATTGTACCGCATGCTCCTTTTATTTAATTAATATATAGATTATGTATGTTACAATATTTTACAACAAACATTATCTTTATATGGTGGTCAAATGAATTATATGTTTTTATCAAGTTTATTTAAATAAGAAAACAACAATAAACAAAGTATCTGTAAAATCTGTTCCTAATTTGAAAGCTTGATAACATAATAATATTTAAATATAAATCATCATTTAGATATCGTATGTTAATTTTTAAAGTAAAATAAACAGGACTGTTCCGCTGACAAATAAACATGACATATAATTTTGACAAAAAATTATATCTGTTAGACTAAGATAATCTTGCGCTATGTATTTATCTCACTAAAATTAACTTAAAAAAAATCTTATATTAAGATAATCTTTATCTCCCTTCAAAAAAAATAATCTTTATCTTTTTGCATTAAAAAAAATCTTCATTAGAAATAAAGATTTTGTTAATATAAGATTTACAATTAATTAGTGGAATGAATACACACCGTAAGATTATTGTAATATAAGGGATATAATTTTTTGTTAAAATCATATGTCATATTTATTGGTTATTGGAACGGCCCTGTAAAACCGAATGTTAAGAATCAGTTTCGTCTCCAACCTTTTTTAAGACACACCACGGCCCCCAACTTTTCAAAAATGCACACAAATCGTCTTAATTGCTACTATTCAGCCATTTTTTTTTGAAAAAGACGATTATACACCCATAAACATTTTAAACTTTTTAAAAATGTTTAAAAATAGATACGAAAGTTCCAAATATACCCCTTTTTATCAAATACACCTTATTCTCAAAAATGACCTCCAGTCATGTATGTGTCTGGCCAGATAATCCCACTATACGTATAGGTGAGATCGGGATTACCTTATTTTAGTACAAGAAATGGTACTTGTATATATTTTATGTCCAAAATTTGTACACAGTCGTGTAAATCATTTTCCTTAAAATGATAACTTTTGAGGTATGCGTAACGTCATTGGTGTATGTATAAAATTTGTATACATTGTATGTATAAATAACACTCTTCTTTTAGTACAAATTGGGGATTGTAACAGTGGGATGGTTCAGTAAAGTGTTTGTCGTTAGTACTAGCTAGAACAGCCCCCTTAGTCATGAATATATTTTTTTCTAAATTCAAATTAATAATTAAATTTTAATAAATATTTTTGGGATTAATTTGGTATTATTTTAGCTTTTCAAGTAGGTAGCTTTTATTTTACCGAATAAAAAAGTAACCATGAGAAACTTTTGTATCGAAATTGTCGTATAATCTAAAGGCAATTTTTAAATGCTTCGGTGAAGTTAACTGTTTTATTGCAGTGTCATTTCATAATTATTGACATGAATTTTAAATATATTTTTGTTTATTATTATATAGTATCCTTCTTTTTTTTTTTTTTTTCTCTTTTAATCAAGGTGGTTGTTAAGTAATGCAAAATATAGTATAGGCGACTTTCAGTTGAAAAGATAAAGAGATTTTAATTTTTTTTTTAAATACCAAAATATTCTTCCAGCCTATTTAAGGTGAAAATGATCACCCGCCCACTGTGGGCAGGGTTACACCACCCACAGTTGATGTGACACACACATGTCAGCCTGCACAGTTGATGTGGTAGCCTACTGAGGCTGACATGTGTGTATCATATCAGTTGTGGGTGATGTAACTCCGCCCACAGTAAACGGGTGAACGAGACTGCTATTTAAGGGGTTTATATGACCAACTTCAGTAGCATGTCTTCCCCAGTAAGTGGAGTATCTTCATCGCGATATTACTGACTGTAACGTTTGCTCCCTATTTTCAAATTATTAGTGTAATTATGCTAATAATCTTTGTACACTTGCTTACCAATACTATATATTCAAAAGTTGCAGCAAATTGAACCGGCATGAATTGGGCGTTAAATACACAAGCAGCTTCATCGAACAAAAACATGGGTTGTTTTATATCCTAGCGCTGAAATTTGAGCTCCAAACATAAAATGATGAGACGTAAAATGACTTTAACAATTCACGCGAGATAATTAGAGGATGATTCTAAACATGATGTTTGTAAAGAATATGTGACGTATAGCTTGACAAACTTAACTTTTACCGTCCATATAATAATTCAAATTGTTCATTAATAATTATAGATTATAGTACTACGAGTATTTGTTAAAAGCAAAATGTAATATTTTTTGGAAAACTGTAACATGCTACAAAGAAAGCAAACTATTCGATTCAACAGAAATATTTAAAAAGTACGTACTTTTCCAAAATTTATACATATTTTTATAGGACCGAAATTTATATTAGTTAATACTTAGTTTTTAATTTATATATACTTAGTGATTCAATATTGAATAAAGACATATTAGGAAAGTAATTGTTAATTTTGTATTTTCAACCACATTAATTCACAATTCTTAATCTACTTGAAAATTGATATGGACTTATTTTTATAGGACGGAGGGAGTATTAATAATGAATTGCAATACAATATTATGTCTCTATACTTTTTGGTTAATAATAAACACTACTGATGGGACAACATAAACATTGGTCTGGCTATGGAAACAAGACTGAGTTTCTTACAGAGCCCGGTCTCCAATCACAAGCTAATACCTCACCTAGTGAGGTGTCACACGGGCTGACACCTCACAGTAAAGTGTCAGTATCTTATTAGAATCTGAACTCCATATAGAACTAGTCTTGGTTCTTTAGAATTGTCCACATAAACATACAAGATGCTTTAATTAATAATAATAAACACTACGGGTGGTACAACATAAACATACGAGACGACGCCGAATAATTCTTTTTGCCAAAGCCAAACACTGGTCGGACAACAAAAGCGTACGAGACGGCACTGAATAATTCTTTTTTTTTTTTTTTTACAAATATTGTCTGACTTTTCAAGGCTCCCCAATTTCACAACCATACTTTTTCTATTTATAATATTATTACTTCCATGTGATCTCTAACGCATATCCTCCTAAATTTCCGCCTTTGGTTCACAGTTTATGGTCTTCTTCTTCAACTTTACAACGTGCAAACAGAAAAGCTGATAATTGGCATCTAGCTAAAATCCTTCACATATTTTTCAACATTTCTAGAGAGGTAATATTCAATTCTTTATACTTTTACTAGTATTGTTAGTACGAAAATCCATAACTCTTGGTATTCTTAATTTTTAGTTAAGTATGAAATATTGTTTAGACATTATTACAATTTTTGCATGACTTCTTCCACGTGTGATTTAATTATTAGCATGTAAATTTAGTTGTCTTGAGCGAAAAGTTAAGTTGTGGGGGTGTGTATTTAAGGCACAAGAATTGTCTCCATGCGAGGCTTCAATGTCACATAGTTGAATTAGGTTTACCATATTTAACTAGGAGTCCTAATTAGGCCCATGTTGAGTTCCATTAGAATTAGTTAAGTTTAAGTTTATGGGTTATATCTATTCAAATTTTCCTTATTCTCCTACATGTATATGGTAACGTTGGAGACTTGTTTTCTACAACAACTCAAAGACGTGCCTATATATGTGAGCTCTCTTTGTAGGTCGAAAATAACTCTTGTGCGAGTAAGGCGAGCAAGAAATAAATATGTGCATTATTCTTAATAGCTTGACCACAAAAAGAGAAAAAAAAACACTGCCTTATTGACGCAAGTTCATACTTGCGATCCGAACTTCATAGTTCAACCGTGTTTGTGTTTGGCATACCCTTCAAGTGCGCGGTAGGTGACCGCATAAAGTGTATGGGACATATCCACAGAGGTTCAAGTAGTTTAGGAGGTCAAGTCAACCCAAGATGAGTTCGGGAGATCTCTAAGAGCTTGATGGACGTTCCGTGAGGCGAGTGGGAGAAAGAAGGAGCAACGGGAGTTGGCTCATTGTCAAAAGGCATAAAGAGGGAGTCTTTTATAAGTTTACCTTTTGCATATTTAGTGTCTATTGTGATAGCACTTTTTATTCTTTCTCTGTACTAAACTCACCCCTTAAATTAGTGGATTTGTTTGTCCCGTGGTAAGTGTGCCCGCAGTATTTCTTAGTTGGGTTTCTGCGTAATCATTTTGGTGTTATTTAATTCCGAATTCATACCCGAGCTAGACACATCTAGGTCGCGTTATACTTTACACCAGTAAAACATATCTAGGCAGGATACATCCTGACTAGTGTCTAGATAACCACCGTTTTTACAGTTGATATCAGAGCGGATTCACTTAAGTTATTAGTGAGATCAGGTTCATCTAGATATGGATACATCTTCTATTAAACCACCTATTCTAGACGGGTCTAACTATGCATATTGGAAAGTTCGCATGCAAATTTATATTCAGTCTATTGATAATAGGGCTTGGACATCTATTCATACTGGTTACACAGCACCCACTGTCACAGCTGCAGATGGTACTGTTTCTACTAAGCCTGAAACTCAATATACTACTGAAGAAAATACTACATGTGGATGGAATTCTAAAACTTTAAATGCTATTGTTTCCTTTATAGATCAGAGTCAATTTAATCTTGTTACAAATTGCAGGACTATTAAGGAAGCGTGGGATGCTTTTCAAGTTGCTAATGAAGGAACCAATGCAGTCAAGACCTCAAGGCTCCAATTGCTCACCCTTGAGTTTGAGCAAATCACAATGAAGGACAATGAGAAATTCAGGGACTACTATGTACGGATGTGTGAGATCACCAATCAGGCACAAGCTCTAAGCAAGACGTATTCTAATTGGAAGATAGTCAAGAAGATTCTACGATCTCTTCCAGAAAGGTTCCAGATGAAAGTCACGGCCATTGAAGAAAGTATGAACCTAGATGAGATGCGTGTGGATAAGCTTGTGGGGTCCTTGTTAACCTATGAGCTGAATATCTCCAAAAGGAAAAAGGAAAAGAAACCCATAATTGCTTTCAAGAGCAAGGTGGAGGATTCTGAAAGTGAGGAAGAATCTGATGAGGAGGAAAATATTGCACTTCTTACCAAGCAGTTTAAGAAATTCTTGAAAATCAAACAGCAAAAAGGTAGGAGATTCAACAATCAGTACAAACCTCAAAGATCTTTCCAAATAAAGAATCAGAATCGAGATGAAGAGCAACAACCATATCAACAGAAGAAATCAAACTACAGAAAATTCAAAGGTAACAACTTCCCAAAGGCTTAATCTTTGAGCAGGATAAAGTACAGAGACTATGATGGCTACGGTCACATTGTAGCAGAATGTCGAAAAACTCAATGGAAGTGGAAGAAAGGTAAAAAGGCTATGAAATTTTCCTGGAGTGAAGATGAGGAGGACATGTCTAGCTCAGCATCTGATACTTCATTAGAATAACAGATTACAATACTGACAGCACATGTCTAGCCTCAGTCCAGTTCGACAAACTACCTTACTGCTAACACTGCAAAATCATCTTCAAGTGAGGATAAATCCTGTCCAAACTGTGTAGCACTACAGTGTCAACTTGTGGTAGAATAAGATAAGTCTGACATGCTCCAAGTCATGATGGAATTCTTTGATGATGAAAAGAGAGATCTGCTAAAGTCGATTGAACACAAAGATGAGCAGATTAAACAATTTACAATAGATCTGGAGCATGCCAATGAGAGGATCAAACAGTTGACAATTGGAGCTGCTAAGTTAAATGAAGTCTTGAAGTATGGAAGACCTTCAGGAGACACATATGGACTAAGATATGATGGAAAAGGCAAAGCTGTATAGCAGAGAGTGTTTTTAAGAGAATCAGGGGAAAACTTCCAAAAAGTACCTGCAGGACAAAAACAGAATTCTGGACTCAAGCAAGATATGTCTGCACCTTCTTCGAGTAGAACTGCCCAGAAGAACAGATCACCAATACAGCAACAGCAGAACACCAGAAATCAGCCTGCTACAATTAGACCAGTACAAAACTCCAAAGTGTATGGTAAGGTTCGACAAGTAGATTATAACTTTTGTGGTGAATTTAGTCATGATGTTTTTACTTATCAAAAATACATTAACTTGATCAGTACACATAAAGTTAAAATACCTGAAACAAAAGATAAGGTGAAGCAGGTTTGGGTAAAAAAAGGTGAGTACAAAAGTTATGTTGTAAAACTTTCTTTAAGTGCTCTAATCCCTAACACTTGGTACTTTGATCGTGGATGTTCTAGGCATATGACAGGTGACTTCGAATTGCTGTCCAACTTCGACAAAGGTGAAACAGGTCTAGTCACATTTGGAGATGGACAAAAAGGTCATATTGAGGGATCTGAAAATATTTGCAATGAGGGCTTACCTACTCTAAAAAATGTTTATTTGTTTCTAGTTTAAAAGCAAATCTTTTGAGTATTGGTCAATTGTGTGATGACAATCTTAGAGTGCTATTTTCCAAAACTGGATGTAAAATTTTTAATCTTGACCCAAATATAAATTTTCTTGGACAAACTTTACTTAAAAGGTTTTAGATCTAGTGACAAGTGCTATATTTTGAATCTAAAATTGACTTGTAAAGTTGTTAGTACTAACCCTGCAGAGCTTTAGCACAAGAGATTGAGTCACATGAACTATCAAAGTCTACTAAAATTGACCAAGAGTGGAGCTGTTAGGGGCATTCCAGAATTAAAATCGATTCATGAAACTATGTGTGAACCATGCCAGAAATGTAAGCAAACCAGAAATTCACACAAGGCAGGTCAGCACCTATCCACCTCAGGTATTTTTGAACTTATTCATATGGATCTTATGGGTCCTATTCAAACTGAAAGCATTGGTGGAAAAAGGTACATTTATGTCTGTGTTGATGATTTCTCTAGAAATACATAAATTAATTTCATTAGAGAAAAATCTGATACATTTGACAACTTTTATGTTTTGTTCCAGAAACTCTCCAATGAAAAATCATATGAAGGTGTTACCACCAAGAGAATCAGAAGTGATCATGGAAAAGAATTTGATAATTCTAGTTTTTCTGACTTTTGTGAGAAATATGGTGTTATGCATAAATTTTCTACACTTAGAACTCCTAAACAGAATGGTGTAGTTGAAAGAAAAAACAGAAACTTGTAGGAAATGGCTAGAGTTATACTTAATAGCAAAAAATTACCTATTAAGTTATGGGTTGAAGCTATTAATACTGCATGTTACACCATTAATAGAGTAACACTTAGACCTGGAACTAATCAGACTCCATATGAAATTTGGAAAGGTAGAAAACCTAGATTGAGCTATTTTCATGTTTTTGGTAGTAAATGCTATATTATGAATGATAAGGATTATCTAGGAAAATTTGATGTCAAATCTGATGAAGGAGTATTTGTTAATTATTCTGAGAATTCTAGAGCTCATAGGATTTATAATATGAGAACTCAGAATATTGCTGAGTCTGTGAATGTCAAAATTGATGATACTACTGACTACTCTATTTATTCACAAGAGATCGGAAATTGAAAATCTAGAAATCATCTCAGTACAGAATCAGACGGACAAAACTGAAGCAGGACACGTCGAGCTTCAGTCAACCACATCAGGATAAGCAGAACCTGAGCGAGATACATCCAGCCAAGGTCAGAATGATCAAATTGAAGAATCTGAATCTGAAACAGAACTTAAACCAGAACCAGAATCTAGACGACAACCTTCTACCAGAATCCAGAAGGCACATCCAGTTGACAACATCCTATCCAGAAAGGAAGGGATGGTGACCATAAGGAAATTTCAACAAGAATTTGGTCACATGTGCTACATCTATATGGCTGAACCTAAAAATGTAAAGGAAGTTTTGCAAGATGACAATTCAGTTCAAGCAATGCAAGAGGAATTGAATCAGTTTAAACGAAATCAAGTTTGAGAACTAGTGCCAAGACCTTTCTAGAGAGGTTATATTCAATTCTTTCAACTTTTACTAGTATTGTTAGTACGAAAATCCATAAGTCTTGACATTCGTAATTTTTAGTTAAGTGTCAAATATTATTTAGACATTGTTACAATTTTTGCATGACTTCTTTTACGTGTGATTTAATTATTAGCATGCAAATTTAGCTGTCTTGAGCCAAAAGTTAAGTTGTGGCGTGTGTACTTAACTCAAGGAACAAGAATTGTATAGATGCGAGTTTACAATGTCACCTAGTTGAATTAGGTTTACCATATTTAACTAGGAGTCCTAATTAGGCGCATGTTAAGTTCCATTATAATTAGGTAAGTTTAAGTTTATGGTAACTATCTATTCTAGCTTTCATTATTCTCCTATATGTATATGGTAATGCTGGAGACTTGTTTTCTACAACAACTCAAAGACGTGCCTATATATGTAAGCTCTCTTTGTAGGTCGAAGATAACTCTTGTTCGAGGAAGGCGAGTAAGAAATAAATCTGTACATTATTCTTAAAGTGCGAGGGACATATCAACGGAGGTTCAAGTAGTTTAGGAGGTCAAGTCATCCTAAGATGAGTTTGGGAGATCTTTAGGAGCTTGATGGACGTTCCGTGAGGCTCGCGGGAGAAAGAAGGAGCAACGAGAGTTGGCTCATTGTCAAAAGGCGTAAAGATGGAGTCTTTTATAAGTTTACATTTTGCATATTTAGTGTCTATTGTGATAGCACTTTTTATTCTTTTTCTGTACTAAACTCACCTCTTAAATTAGTGGATTTGTTTGTCCTGTGACAAGAGTGCCCGCAGTTTTTCACAGTTGGGTTTCTGCGTAATCATTCTGGTGTTATTTAATTCCGCATTCATACCCGAGCGAGACACATCTAGGTCGTGTTACACTTTACACCAGTAAAACATATCTAGGCAGGATACATCCTGACTAGTGTCTAGATAACCTTTCAATGATCAATTACGTGTAGGTTACATTTTGGGTTGTTTTGAAGCAGCTATAAAAAAAATCAGATGCTCAACTCCACTTTTCTACACACTCTTCTTTCCCTTGTCTAATCACAAAGATATCAACTGAACTCTACCTCTTATTCATTGTCCGAGGTTTTCTAATGAGTTAGATCTGACTCCATAGATTACCAATCAAAATCAAACTCTCCCTCTCATTTTGATTGGTAATCTGGCTCCGTACAATGAGTCATATTTGACTCATTAGAAATTTACTTCATTCTCCCCTCTTTCATTATTTCATGTTCAGCAGCCGAGGCCCCTGACCAGGTGGTCGACATTACTGGCAAAGCACTCCAGACTGGTGTCGTTACTATATATTGCCCGTCATCCGGGACAGAGGTGGTGGCCTCACATTAGGCAGTATTAACAAAACCGGCCCACTTGACGTTGTCCAAGCACAACTGGAAGTCGATAACGACCTTCCATTAACCTTCACGCCAGTGAATCCCAAGAAAGGCGTAATCCGTGTCTCTACTGATATGAACATCAAGTTTTCAACTGCCTCAACCTGTGTTTAGACTACTTTGTGGAAGCTTCGCTACAATGACCAATTAGCTGGGAGTATTTTGTGATGACTGGTGGAGTTGAAGGGAACCTGGGTAGGGAAACAATAAGTAACTGGTTCAAGGTTGAGAAATACGAACATAACTATATATATCCAAGCCTTCCATTCTTTTAGATTCATCTCGAAAGGGATGCAACAGTTCTGCATAAATCAACCCAAGGTAGTAGATATCATCCTTGGGTGATGCATTTAGCCCTTTTACTACATAAAAAAAACCTCATTGCATAATCTTTCTATATATCTTATAATAATATGAATACGGAATTTTAATTAACCTACCATGTCAAAACATCCCTAATTTTATCCTTTCTTCTTTGTCAAGGAATATATTGTTCCTACTTAGATTGCCATGAACTATATTTTGTTCGTGGATGCATTTGCATGCATCCACAATTTGACGGAAGAGAATGAGTGCTGATTGTCGGTTGTAGTCCAATGAAAACTTGTCAAGATAGTTGCCGAACCTTCTAAAAAGAAGTAAAAAAAATGGGGCGGTGGCCATCGGAAACAGCCATTGGTAATGGCCTTGTCGGTGATCACCAACGGCTATTAATATGCCTTCTGTGTTTACTGACGCTGCATAATATATAATATTTGAAAATTAATTAAATAATTAGATTTTTTTAACAATTAAAACTCACTCGATTAACTAGGGATGACCCGCCCAATCCTTGTAAGCCCAACCCGCACCCGCGCCCACTTAATCAACCTGGAGTGACCCGACCTACGCAACTTAATTCGACCTGACATTGTTTTAGTAATTCCTAGAAGCAAAGTTATGTGGGTGGGATTCAATCCCCCAACCACCTGGCTATTCTTATTTTCTTGTTATAAATTCGTATCCATATTATATTTAACATATAATTATATAGTCTTTGCAATTTAGAAAATATTTAAAATGTTGGACACACACACACACAAACATATATATATGTATATTAGATTAGATTTTTTTTTTTACACTCTGCATTATTTTTTGTACTATCACTTTAAATTTTTGCCTCTAATGTTTTACACATGTAATTTACAAGTTTGAAATGTGTATGAATCAGCCCTCCATGAATCAAGACAGTAACCTGATACTGTGGATTCAAGCCAAGCCTATAATTATAAAAACAAATAATAAGTGCACTAAATAAATTTCAGAATGAAGAAGTTAAAAGTAATATATTATGGAACAAACTAGGTAGACAAGAAGAATGCTTGGATGGCTAAGGGAAGCCGTTTTCTCCAATCAGGTTTGTAAGTAAAACTTGCAAAATACAAGTACAAATTTTCATAGAGTATAAGAATTGGATAACACTACTCATAGAAGACACAAGCATAAATGTATTACCTTAATATTTCCGCAAATGACATATTGGCATGGTTCAATGAGATTTTCTCAACAATATAGAATATCTTGTCCAGTTTGTGCTGGAAAGCTACCAAAATCCCATTATATTCAGGGATCAGAACAGCCTTGAGAGCAAGATATAACAAAATTAAAAAAAAAGAGGCCCTTTGGTGCAAGATATAACAAACTTAAACATTACCAATGTAGTTGATCTTAGTAAATTCTTCAACATATCGGATTTTACATGCATTGTCCAGAATATAGTCTATCGAAAGGTCCTCTCCTGTAACAAGGCATGTTACAGTAGGGATCTACACAAAAGAAATATTAGTTAAGAACAAATTCAAACTTTTTTGAGTTCGGAACATGCATCTTCTCCTGCCCACGTTCATCACCGACCCATATAATTGACTTCAGCTATATTGTTGGAATTCTTGAATTAATCATTTTTTGTGTCACAAAGTTACGCTGTGTGCAATTGGCAAAAAGAACTCATGAAAAATGGTGGGGAAATTTGTGAAAATTGGTGAGATTGACTCAAAGGGCTTGGCTTGCGGGAAGGCCGATAAAGAGTAGAATACAAGAATTACAAAGATTTAAACAAATTTTTTGAAGCTTTCATAGAAGGAAAAAAAGGGGCCGATGAAAAGAGTGAAAAGAAGAGCAGAAATCAATATCTCTGACAAGAGAGAAGAAGAGCCGACTGAAATCAAGGCCTCCAAAACAAGATAGTTTTAGAGACTGCGTAGTATAGAAAGTGGGGAATTGGTGCGATTGACTAAAAGGCTTGGCTTGCGAGAAGGCATATGAAAGGTAGAATACAAGAATTGTAAAGAGTTAAACAAAAATTTTTAGCTTTCATAGAAAGAAAAGGGGAAAATAAAACTCTTTCCTTGTGCAAGCAAAGTTCGGCCGACGAAAGGACAGAGAAAAAGATCGGTAGTCAATATCTCTGACAAGAGGGAAGAAGAGCCGAAGGAATTCAATGCCTACAAAACGATATAGCTTTAGAGACTGTGCAGTATAGAAATTGGGAAATTCGGCTGTAATGCTCTTCCGATCTTTGAGAAAGATGAAGAACTGAAATTCAATTTGATATACAGGGCATTGGGGAAGATACGAGAACTGAAATTAAAGACCCTCCAAGTTGAATATGATATATAGGGCACTGGGAAAGAGTTAAGTTACGAGACTTTCCGAATTGAGAATCTGATATCTAGGGTATTGGGAGCCTATCCTTACCAATGGTAAAAAAAAAAAAATAAATGATTTTTAAAAAATGGTCATATTAAGAAACTATATTAAAAAAAAATCTAGGTGTTAAAGTGAAAGTCTAGAAATCGGGTTTTATTATATGTTACTTCTAAAATTACAAATATTTAAATATTATTTTTAGTACAATGCCTTCATATACGCCACTATTTCGAAAATAATAGTAATGATTACACCACATTTTAATAAAAATTGTTAATTACAAATGTGGTTATAGGTAAATTGACATAAATATCCATTTAACATCAAACACTAGTAAATGGGAAAACATGAGTAAAAGAGAAAAGATTTCAACACAAATTTATCCTTATAATTTATTTCGTGATCTTCAATGTTTGGAAGATGAGCCAATTCCGACGGCCAATCCGTCAGTAACTGTGGTAAGTTCATCAATAATGTAGATCAGCAAGGGCCGAGGGCCGTCGGAAACGGCCATCGGTAATGACGGTGATCCATTAATATGCCTTCAGTGATTACCGACGCCGCATAATATATAATATTTGAAAAATAATTAAATAATCAGATTTTTTAACAATTAAAACCCGCCCGATTAAACAAGGACCTAACCCACCTAATCCCTGTAAGCCCAACCCAACCCGCAACCCGCGCCCACTTAATTGTCCGGGAGTGTCCCGACATTGTTTTAGTAATACCGAGAATCAAAGTTAAGGGGTGGGATTCGATTCCCCAACCACCAGGCTATTATTATTTTCTTGTTATAAATTCGTATCTATATTATATTTAACATATAATTATATAGTCTTTGCAATTTATAAAATAGTTAAAACATTGGAAATATATATATATTGTAATATATATATATATATATATATATATATTAGATACGATTTTTCTTACACACTGCATTATTTTTTGCATAAACACTTTAAAGTTTTGCCTCTAATGATGTACACATGTAACTTACAAGTTTGAAATGTGTATGAATCAGCCCTCCATGAATCAGGACAGTAACCTGATGCCGTGGATTCAAGCCAAGCATAGAATTATTAAATACAAATAATAAGTGCACTAAATAAATTTCAGAATATAGAAGTTAAAAGTAATGCATTATAGAACAAACCCGGTAGACAAGAAGAATGCTTGGATGGCTAAGGGAAGCCATTTTCTCCAACCATCTAAAAATGACAAAGAGCTTTGTAGGAAAAACTTGCAAAATATAAGTACAAATTTGCATAAAGTATAAGAATTAGATAATACTACTCATATAAGAAACAAGAATAAATGTATTACCTTAATATTTCTGCAAATGACATATTGGCATAGTTCAATGAGATTTTCTCAACAACATAGAATATCTTGTCCAGTTTGTGCTGGCAAGCTACAAAAATCCCATTATAGCCCTCCACTGCAAAGTTAAATTCAGGGATCAGAAAAGCCTCATGTGAAAGATACAACAAAATTAATGATATAACAAAATTAAAAAAGCCCTACGGTGCAAGGTATAACAAACTTAAACGTTACCAATGTAGTTGATCTCAGTAAATTCTTCAAGGTATCGGATTTTGCATGCATTGTCCAGAATATAGTCTGTCCAAAGGTCCCCTCCTATAACAGGACATGTTACAATAGGTATCTACACAAAAGAAATCTTAGTTCAATAACAAATTCAAACTCTTTTTAGTCCGAACATCCATCTTCTCATGCCCACCTTCATTGCCGAACCACATAATTGACTTCATCTATATCGTTGGAATTATTTAATTATTCATTTTTTGAGTCACAAAATTACGCTGCGTCCAATTGGCAAAAAGAGCCAGTGAAAAACGGTGGGGAATTTGTGGAAATTGGTGAGATTGACTGATTGTACTTGGCTTGCGGGAAGGCAGATGAAGAGTAGAATACAGGAATTGCAATGATTTAAACAAAAATTTTGAAGTTTTTATAGGAAGAAAAGAAAAATAAAAAGGCCGACGAAAGTAGAGAAAAAAGAGCGGAAATCAATATCTCCGATAAGAGAGAACAAGAGCCGACAGAAATCAATGCCTTTAGAATAAGATAGTTTTAGAGACTATGTAGATCGGAAGAGGGAATTGGTGGGATTGACTAAAAGGCTTGGCTTGCGAGAAGGCAGATGAAGGGTAGAATACAGGAATTGAAAAGATTTAAACAAAATTTTTTAGAAGTTTTCATAAAGAGAAAGAGGGAAATAAAACTCTAATCTTGTGCAAGCAAAGTTCGGCCTACAAGAGGGAAGAAGAGTCAGCGGAAATCAATGCCTCCAAAACGAGACAGTTTTAGAGACTGTGCAGTATAGAAAGTGGGGAATTCGGCTGTAATGGTTTATTTGAGAAAGATAAAGAACTGAAATTCAATCTAATATACCGGGCACTGGGAAAGAGATGAGAACTGAAAAGACCCTCCAAGTTGAATCTGAGATATAGGGCACTAGGAAAGAGATAAGTTAAGAAACTCTTCGAATTGAGAATATGATATCTAGGGCATTCGGAACGTGTCCTACACGACGCTCTTCCGATCTTAAATAAATAAATATTTTTAAAAAATGGTCGTTTTAAGAAACTATTTTAAAAAATCCAGGTGTTAATGTGAAAGTCTAGAAATCGGATTTTATTATATGTTAATTCTAAAATTACAAATATTTAAATATTAATTTTTGTACAGTGCCTTTATATATACCACTATTTCAAAAATAATAGTAATAATTACACCACATTTTAATGAAAACTGTTAATTACAAATGTGGTTATAGGTAAATTGACATAAATATCTATTTACCATCACACACCAATAAATGGGAAAACATGAGAAAAGAAAAAAGAATAGAACACAAATTGATCCTTATAATTTATTTTGTGATCTTCGATGTTCGAAAAAGTGTTGGGAATTAATGGCAATTCCCCGATTACGCCCGTAGGACCGTTGTTCAAGGTATTTAATTGAGACAAGAAAAATAAAAGATGAAAACGAATTTAACGGACCGTCAAAGCTTTCTACTATATGATTAAAGTCGCTACAACCATACAGAATTTTCACTCGCCAAAACCCATCCCCCAAGTACAACAAGAAAAATATAACAAGTTTTACCGCATCTACCAATTTCTACCCTTTGGCTAACCCGCAAAGAATTAAAGAAATTCCAAGATGCTAGACTACTATTTTTCTTCACAAGACTCTCTGACCCGACCTAAGTGACACTGAGAAAATCACCACGAGTTTTGCCACACCTAATTTTCTACCCTTCGAACAAACCACGAAGAGTTACAAGAAAACTCTTCAAAGTGCTAGACTCACTAATTTTTCTCTCAACTCGCTTGTACCACTTGTGTATAAAAGAAGAAGAAAACATCTCTATTTATAGGCTTCGTTTCCTTGGAAGACAAGGTAATCCTTCTATGATTTGGATTCCTTTTCCTCCTAGGATTCTTCTTCTTTCCCTTTCCTTTTCCTTTTCA
>CAVNYN010233075.1:0-29552 GCA_963692815.1 Nyctanthes arbor-tristis
AGACAAACCCCCCCCCCCCCCCACAACCCGGCCCGGAAAAACCCAATCCCCAAAAAAAACAAAAAAGGAAAATCTATTATAATAATTAGGGCAGGTTACATAATCAGATACCAAAAATGAAACCTTAAGTAATAATTATATTAATGTATGAGCCCATAAGTAAAAGTCCTCAAATTAAATCTCGATTTTACAGCTTAAATTTTTAGTTCAAATGACCGGATACCGTATGAGAGTATGTAAAAGTCCCGATTTCTCATCACAACAATTATTCAAAAAAAAAAAAAAAAAAAAAAACACACACGTTAAACTTGATGTGAAAAGGAAAAAACCACGTTGAATGTGTTAAAGAATAGATTTAAACAGTATACACGCATATGGCGCAATTCGGATTAGGTTTGAGGTCCACAAAATTTCTCCCATATAGAATTCCAATTCATATTCCGCTTTAGTTATATGCTTTTTTATCTTGAAAGCTCAGCTCATCACTAGCTCTGAAACTAGACTTTTTCCAAGGAAATGGAAGTCACTCATAAAAAAGACAAAGTAAGGTGGCTGTATTCCTTTTTGATTGTAGAAGTCATTTTCCAGTTAATTGTAATTAATTATTTGTAGAAAAAGAATTTGAAATGTTGGTGAACAGAATTTTGGTTAGTGCCAACCACAAGGCTCCCAATTAATCATGGTGTAGAACAAATTAATGCTGTGTCTTAGTCCATTTCTAATGTTGGTTGAATTTTTTTCACCTTACGTATACAAATATTATTGGGAGGGGGGTTGGGTTCGCCAATTTTCCAAAAAAAAATATTCATAAAAATAATATATTATATTATTGATTTAAAAATGATGTGATGGGTTAAAAAACATATTATATTTTATTTTTTTTGGTCAAAATTTTTGTTTAGTTCTTCTATTCAAATAGCTTAACTCCAATTCCCATTCACCCTTTTACAAGTTCAAAATCCGTAATAACCAATTAAAGATTGTCATATGTCCAACTCTACGACCAAATATTTACCATATAATAAGAGTAAAGGTACATGCCTATCTGGTTCGCTATTTTGTCTACTTGTGCACTTTTTTTTCTGTGGCATTTTTTCTCTTTGGTTGGCCTTCATAATATTGATTTAAAATAAAATAGTGTCATGTATTAGGTAATCAATCTTAAATTTTACTATAATTTTATTACTCTTTTTTGCTAAGATTATATGTAGCTCTGACTCATGTGTAAATTAAATTTGTCATTTGATTTACATAAAGCACAAATACAAGAATGCATGCAAGTAAGCAATATGTGAAATTAGATCAGTCTCTATTTAGACATGCATTCTAAATTTTTATTGTGTAAGTATAAAAGTAAAGAAATCAGTGGAAGTTATAAATTTGTGAGCGAAAAAATATCCATCACGTTTTTTGGGATTTTGATTAATATGTGTTTTACTGTACATGTGATCTTCTCCTATAATATATAATTTTTACTTGTTTTCTTTTAACAACATTAGAAAAATAACATATAAGTTTGACTTAATTGTCCATATAGTTATACACATGAAATTATTAACAAGTGCAACACCTGTGCTGTACTAGTAATATAATAAATTTTCATCTATATTCATATTTTCCTCCAAATTTTGCCCAATATGTTATTTGAGAATATGTTTTTCCTTTTAACTTTTTTCACTATTCTTTAGAATACCCTTAGGGACTCATGAATTCTATTTAAAAATTAAAGGAGATTTTTATGTGTAAGACCCGACAAGCCATGTTCCAGAAATAAAAAATTTTGTAACAACTTTTTGAGGTGCTTTTATTAAACTTGTACCATGACGGGTCGCATTTAATTGATAGATTCCAAACGGAGACGAACTTAGAAGCTCAACTTCTTGAATTAAGGCAGCAAAGTTTAGCCCAATAACGTTAGATATGGAACATATATATTGTGAACAACCATCATTCCTTCAATACACATACGATACACGATCCCCTCTCCCACTGAAATAACAAATTTGATAAAGCACGAAAAGTTTAGTACAATTACAATATCAGTGCTTTAAAAACAGTGGTGTACTCACATTAACTGCTAGTATTATGTCACATCATTATCTAGTGCATGTATTAAACCTACTAACCAAAATAGTAACACAAAATGCATAACTGAAAGATAATATCTACTGCCTTTAATGACGTAGGTAAGGGTTAGCCTTCCTAGAACATACTCTCTTAGCGTCTCTAATACAACAATTTAGAGAGAGATGCATAAAATTCTATATTTCAATCTTCTCACTTTCCTTCTTACCCATCTCTCTCTTTTTCTGTTTGCACTCCACATTATCTTTGACAATGTTTAGCTGTAGAAAGATTCAAAGACAATGTGAAGAAAAAATTAAAAAAAAAAAAGATATATATACATATATAGAGAGAGGGGGGTTAAAAAAAGAAAAAGAATGAGAAAATTGAAGTATGACATTTTACGTCTCCGACTGTACAAGTTAATGTCACGTAACACATTGGAGATGAATATTTTTCCAATTTTTAAACTAATTTTTTAGTAACACATAAGCAAGTACAACTGTCTGAATTTATATTATATATATATATATATTATGTCATATGTATATATATATATATATTTAAAAGAAAGGATGTCTTTTCATTTGGATTGATTTGGTGAAAAAGTAAGCTGTAAAAAAGCAGAATTCAAGGGCCGCAAAATTTGCACTGTAAAAAAGATGGTTAAAGGACAATATGATAGCAGCATAGGCTAAAAAAAAAAATTCCAGATCGGAGCAGGGAAAATGATTCATTCATCCCCCTAAAATGAACAAGGGCCAATGTATCTGGGCAAGTGTGGTACATTACCTAAGAAAAAGAATCATAATTATGCTTCAAATCCTTATGATTCTTATGTACAATCAAACAGCACATATATACAGAGAAGAAATGAAAGCACTTAGTAGTATTTTTCAATGTCACACACACACAAAATTGTTTTGTAAGGTAGATTGATTCATTATATCATCGGTTTTTCTAGTTTTTCTAATAAAACAGCCACGTCGTTTCCATTATAGACACTATTCTTTTATAAAAATACAAGAAAACCCGTAAGTGGGTTTTAACATTTTTACAACTGCAGTCTCCGTAGCTGGTCGAAATGAAAGCACTTGCACAAAGAAATGTTTTATAAGGTACATTGATTCATTATATGATTCTCCTTTTGTCCATAGTTATCTTGTTTATGAAAGCAACTTGAGAACCATTGCTTGTGGTGGTCCTGCTGATAGTACAGAGGACAGCTATGGGTTTGGAGGAAAATGGGGTTTTGCTGCAATTGCGGCATGTATATATGGAAACAAAGTAAAGCATTTTTGTGTGGTGCTAAAAAAGGAGCTTTCAATTGTCCAAATGACTATTGCCATTTTCTTTCTTTTCTTGCATCATGTTCATTCAAACAGACAATTTACATTGTGGCCTGATACTACTGGCTAGGGTTTCTACCAAGTACAACCACAAAGCCCATCTTTCTTGACTATGCTATGCACATCTCTATAGACTAGGACTTTAATTTCTTTCCACTTTCTTTTTTGGGTTTTCGTTTCTTTACTATTATTATTATTGGCTATATATTATTTTATACTGTCTAACTCCCATGAATAAGTTATGTGAGTCTCATTCTGACGACATACATATAGTATTTTATAGTATCATACAATTATCTGATGTGTATCAGTGCATACTACATAGTTATATGGTGTCATTGGGTGACATAAGTATTACACTAGATTAATTCCATAATTTGTTAGATATAACACCCAATACTCTATATGTGACTGTATTTATACACACACGTGAGGTGCATACATACATGGGTGCCGTCTATAGGAGTTAAAAAATTTTATATTCATTTATTTTCTTTTGAAGAGATTTTATATTCATTTATAGTCTTCTGTTATTCTTTGTTTTGAAGATAATTGTTATACATGTCCCCCCCAACCGATTTTTACCAACTAGTATATACTGCTTTTTACCCGTGAAAATTAACTGTAATATTTTAGGGAACAGACAATACTAAAGACAAAATGGTAGACACGTATATATATATATAACACGTGAGCTCTTGTAGAGGAGTTCTTCTCTATTGTTCTTTTTTGTGCTTATAGGAAAGAAAACCTTTATATCGTGTGCGATAAAATAGTAGTAGATAATTCTAATCTTATTGCTTCTTATCGTTGAAAAACTAGAGTTGCTTAGAAACAACGTCGTGGGGTTTTGGATGATGATACTTTGTTTTTCTAAAAAGATACGTTGAGAGAGAGAGAGAGAGAGAGAGAGAGAGAGATATGGGTTTTGGGGTCAAAGAAAAGCCATGGAGGATCCCTTATATTGCTATTTCATTTCATATCATATATCATATATAATAGTAAGTTACATAAAGATGGTGATGTTCATAGAGAGATAGAGAGAGACTTTAGAGGGATAGATAAGTTTCTCTTTTTAGTGAAAGCGACATAGAGTCCCCCCAGTCAAAAAGGCAAGATGCAGGCCTCTCTATTGCACTGTGTTATCCTCTCAAAAACTGAAATAATTGTCCTTTGTCTAGCTTGAACATGCTCACTTTCTACTGATTATTGCCAACAAACTTCAAATCACTAACCCAAGAAAATATCCCTTTCCATGTATTTTTCTCCGCAAATTAACTACTTAAGAGGTTTAATAATGCACTCTTAGACAGTGATTAACATCTTTTTAGCATCATTGTTAATTATAAAGAATATAGATGTGTAGATATAGATATATTGCTGTCATGCGATAATAAGTACTTAAATCCATCGATCTTGCCAAACCCTTAATTTATTTCCATCTCTTATTTGCTTAGTTTATCAATTTTTTTCCCTTTTTTCTCCCTCCTGACGTGGGATTTGAGATGTAGAAATTAGGCTATAAGCTGCCCTTTATGGCCAATAATTCACCTTTACCTAATTCATATACGCCTTTATATGTTCTTCCATGCCTGTCTTTCTCAAAGAATAAGTTCTCTCTCTCTCTCTCTCTCTCTCTCTCTCTCTACGCACACACAGAGACACAAGAAACACTAGTGCACATATAAACCCAACAGGAAAACACAAAATTGTACATTAATTAGCTGTCTTTCTCATGTATTATGCATTCTTATCAGCACATAAAGAAATGAAAAAGAAGCTTGACTTTATCATTTCCTTGTCAAGAATTACAATCACACAACGTATAAGCACATACTCAAGGAAGTGACATAAAAAGAAAAAATATCAACTATTAGGTGTATATGATTAGTCCCCTTCAGTCCTTATTATTATAAATTCTTTCTTGCAGAAAGCCAAGTGTTTTTATTAATAGATAAGCATGTACGGTGTGGAAGCTGTCTTCCTCAAGCCCTAGACTACTCCAATATTACAGCTTCAAGAAGAGATTTTTAAGGCCATGTATCCCTCCAACTCCAATTCCAACTCCAATTTCACCTCTATTCTTTCTTGCTTCGACCAGTATTGGGTTCCTTATAAAGAAACCCACCATTACTTTTCTTCCTTGTTCGACTATCCCAATTCTCCGAATATGCAATACGATTACCAAGCCATTGGCAGCCATTTTCATGACCTTTTCCATGAGCACAACTCCTTGACAACCGACGAAACTCCTGTTCTTACCGAAGTCACTGCCACTAATTATTATAACATTAATATGGCCGATTCGACTAACATCGTTGCCGGAGACTTGAGGAAAGAGATCCCTAAAAAGAGATCGTCCAAGAAAGACCGGCACAGCAAGATTAATACGGCGAAGGGTCCTAGGGACAGAAGAATGAGATTATCACTTGAAGTTGCTCGAAGGTTTTTTGGGTTGCAAGACATGTTGGGATTCGATAAGGCTAGTAAAACGGTGGATTGGCTGCTCAAGAACTCAAGGTCTGCCATTAAAGAGCTTGTTCAAGGACCTTGCAGCATTAATCATAAGCAAAGTTGCAGTGTATCCTCTACGACGTCTGAGTGTGAAGTTGTATCATCGGCGGCCACTTGCGAAAACGAGTCCGTTTCTCATCAGAATAAGAAGAAGAAGAAGACGACAACCAAGAAGATGATCAAGAGGAGTAAAATTGCACGCCCCACCGTTGCAAAGGAATCAAGAAAGAAAGCAAGAGAAAGGGCTAGGGCAAGAACAAGTGAAAAAAGAAGCCTCCGGGAAAGTGAGCCGAAAAGGGCTGATGACAATCACAACTTGAACCCTTCTTACCAGCACCCCTCTAATGCTGTAGAGGATACAATCTTCAATTATCAGCATATCAGTGTCAATTCTTGCAATGAAGTAAGTAATTAATTTATAAAATAAATTTCTTTATATTTTTTGGGATTGTTACAGCGAAGATGAATTTGAATTTGTTTTGCAGCATCAATACACAGACTTTCTGTTTGGTGCAGAAGCCTACAACAGTCTTTGATCTATCTGGATTATAAGTCTTTTTTGCTCATTCCATCATTTGGTAACATTGGATGGAATTCCTTTTTCTTTCTTGTCAATTGATAATTATGTGAATTGTGAGGTAATAATATTGTGTTTCTAGTGTAATTTTGTTTCATTTTTCTTCACTATTATTTTCCCCTTTCAATAAGTTTGGGACTCTGGACTATCCTGGTGCGATTTTAGCTTAATTATATAATTATTATTATTATTATTATAAGTTCTTCAAGATATTATTGATCTTGATTTTGAGTTCTTTTGATGTTCAATTTTATGGTTGATTAATGCTCTAAATATGATATATATTGCCAACATAGAGGGTTAATTAATATAGGATGATAATATATGCTTGCCCTAATTAACTCTCTTGAATCTTTGATTATGGCCTTAGTTTTTGCCTTGGATTCAAACTTTGAAAAAAAAAAAAAAAATTGAATGTTGGATTAGTTTCTCCTACCAATCATGGCTTTTGTTGAACTAAGAGCGAATGAAGTGAAGCTGAATGTTGGATATTTGTATAGTGCATAATATGGGTTTGATCATATATGTGGACGTGATTCATCTAATTAAATTCAAATTTGAAATAGAACGAGAGAGAATGGGATGATGATTAATAAAAGGGACTAATTAAATTCTTTTCTGCTCACAGGTGAAGTTGTCTATCATGTATATATCTTCGATTAGACATTGGTTTATCTTTAAATGATTGGACCAAATTCAAGATAGAATGAGAAAGAATGAGATGAATAATAACAATTGCTAAACTCTTTTTTACTAGCAAGTGATTATTATCTATTATATGTATATATCTTTGGTTAGACATAAGTTTATCTTTCAATGTTTGGCACTGTATATATACCTCTTTGCACATACAGCGGGCCTTTTATTTCATGCTCAATCATAGGGCCAATTAGCCCTAGATTCCTTCCGTACATTTTACTGGGTTGCTTTAATATACGGTCCACCATCTGTTCAGTTGTGAAACGTATCCTATGTTGTGATGGCATCATTATAAGTTTTAGAAGTTTTGGATTTGTGGCACCATCACTTATAAGTGGGGTACATGCCCGAGTAGATGATCGTTCTTATACGAATGTATATGCCATATATAGTTGCTTCTTTTTGCATGAAGTTCCCTAGCTAGCTATAAGGCCCTCTCGACGCAAGTTTTTTACAACGTTCAACAGGTGAATGCCGGCCTATGCCTACTGATCATGGCTATTATCCTTGTTTGTGTTGTTTTTCTTTCATTTAATTTCTCCATTTGAGTTTTATCTAAGTTAAGCATATATTTTTCATATTAATTACAGTGTTTTTTTTGGCACATCTGCTGGTGTAGTGGTGAATCATATTATGATTTATAATTTGTTAGCTTAAATTCGTCCTTTGTTCTCCAAACAGTGCTTATTTGCTTTGCGGCTGCTACTTTTTCAACCCTTTTTTTCTAAAGAAAGTAGAGATTAGTAGATTAGTACGTCAAATTAGCCAATCTGTATATATAATCCTTTTATGCTTGATTGACAAATGACAACGAATGATATATAATCTTATCCTTTTACGCTAAGAAATTACAAAGTCGTCTTAACGACGGCAACTTATGTCATTGTATTATAGTTTGGCACAGACCAGGGCCGGATTCAGAATCCTTAATGAGATAGGTTATGGTACAAAAAAAGAATAATCGATATAGGCTAATATAATTTTTTCAAAATTTTTCTTTAAAAAATTTCAAAAATTTTTTGGGCCGACGCGGGCTCCTAGATCTATCGCTGGCGTGGACATGTTTATTTGACACGGATAAATCAAATCACTATGTTGGTCATCTTAAATTAGTATTTAAATATAAGTGGAGGATTTGAAAGTTCATAAGAAAATAATTCAACGTTACATGTTCATGTCAGATAAACAGTCTCCTTAGAATTATTGGGTTAAAAAAGTGGTATATAAAATCCAACTTTAGATCATTTCCTCGAGTGGAAATTTGCTTTATTTTATCTCTTATACTTTCTAGGAAGGAATTTTAACCACAGGACACCATGATATCTGTCACATATGGCTTCGGAGGATACTGCCAAGAAAAGAACAGTAAGATTTGGGTTAGTCGACGGTCCTCTCAAAGTGATCTTTTGCAAGCTATTGGCTGATTTTCATTACGAGGCAACATGAAAAATTTGCTTTTCATTCATTTCTTAAATTTTTTACAAAGATCCAGTCTTGCTTTAATAGTACTCTTATTAGAATATAAGCAAGTTATGCTTTATATGGATAATATATCTAATTATATGGATAGAGAAAATATGATTATTTTAGAGAATGAAAGGAGGTGAGGAAAGGAAGGCCAAAAAATTGAAAAACAAAGATAGAGAGAAATAATTAAAAAAACAATAATAAAATAACAGTGGATGTTGTACATATATTTATTTATTTATTTTTTGTTTTTTGTACATATATTTATTTGTAAAAAAGAATGTACGAAAAAATAATATATAAGTGATTAAAAAGTGATTAAATTGGTACAGTTTGAGCTCAAAAAAGTGTACTTTTCTCTGCGTACCTTAACAATTATTAGTAAAGGAAAACAAATACTCCTTCCATCCCATTTACATATGTCCACTTTGTTTTTTACAGAAGGATTAAAAAACGTTTTGGAAATAAAAAGTTTACAAGCTAATTTTCTTAAATACCCTTATGTAATGTTTGACATATTCTAAAAACTAGTTTTACATTTTCAAAATTAAAGAGGACATAATTGTATATGAAGATAAAAAGAAATATTAATATTGAAACAAGACAATGCTAAATGGGACAAAAAAAAAAACATGGAGAAGGTAAATGTGACGGAATGATTAATTCGGGATCATTCGAGGGAGTTTGAAACCTCCTTGCCGAACTTAGCAACACAAGTATTTTTTTTTTATTTTTGAAATCACATCTATCCATGCTCTCTTTTATTCATATGTTATACTACATCCGTCCCAAAAAGATGATCTTATTTCATTTTTCACATAAATTAAGACAAGTTTATTAACATCATTTCCTTAGTGTATTTTATTTTAAAAAATATCATTTTCCTATTATAACATTTCATTTATTAATTATTCCGCTTTAATAATTCTACTATTTTGATAACTATGTATATCAAATGGGGGTATATAAGAGAAATAATATTTTAACTATTATTTAACTAGAAAATTGAACTATATTAAGGCCTGAATGAAAAAAGAAAATTAAACAATCTTTTTAGGATGGAGGTAGGATGTTATTTGCAATTGTAAAGGAACTAATACAAAACGACTCTAAAAACAAAGGCAAACCAGTTGACTCGTTCAAATGACAAATTAGATAACAATGAATAAATTTTAAATTTTGTTCTTATATTTATTAAAAAGATCATACATTAAATTACTACCTTCAATTTCAAAATATTTTCTTATTCATTAAAAAGATCATAAATAAATTAAATCACTAAAACAACCAGTTTCATATACTCTCCCCGTCCCGTGGAAATAGTCAATGTTCCCTTTTCATCCATCATAAATTATAGTCCACTTTTTTTAATAATTTTTTTAATTTTCTTATATACTCATATTTAATGTGCAAAATTATAAAAAGTATTAATTGAATTTTTTTAATATATATGAAAATTAGTATGAGACTATTCTCATATGAGGGAGAGAATACTTAATTAATTTTAGATCCACAATGAAATAAACAACCTCACTTATATTTTTATTACATTCATCACAAATAACAATTCTAATTTACCATGAAACCTAAAAAATCATATTTTTTTCCAGTTCGAAAAAAATATAAAATAGAGGAGGAAAAATGCAAAAACTATAGAATCGTACCTGATAGATTAGTATTGATGTTTAGTTCTGTGCAAGGAATATTGAGCAAATTTTCTCTTTTTCTTTCTTTTTTCTTTTCTGAATTATGATTAAAATTTTGTTGCATGAATCATGATACAAGTCATAGCATCTACAGGAGTTAGATGCTTGACAATTTATTGTGGACTTATTATCGATTTCAATTAATTATCTAAGTAAGTTTATTATTATTAAATCCATTTTTATTAGAATGTACAGCAGTAATTAGGAAGCCTTTGTCATGTACAAGAAAAGGAGATAGAGGAGGGGAACTGCAGGGAGTGGAGGAGAAGAAATGTAAAGAAAATGTGGTTTAGTTATATATGAAAAATGTATTTTAATATGAACTTATTAAAAGTGATTGGTAAAAGTGACGGTCTCGTTTAATATTATTCACTTATTTTCAGTTCCCCTTTTTCTTTTTCTTTTTTTTTTTAAATAACTAGAATTCTCACCCATGCGTTACACGGAGACAACAGTAATAAGAAATTTCAACCGTAATATACACTTAATCTCTATCAAACATAAATTAAAAGTGAACAAAGTAGAAAAGTAGAAATGTGTGATAATTTGAATGTCTAAGATACACAATTTAATGTTCTTCAAAATTATAGAACTTCATACAATCTAATATATTACCCTCGGATCTTTTTTTGTTAATTTTCCCATAATAGTTATTACGAAACCCAAATTATTTGTAATAATTACAAAGTCACGCGTATGAAAAATATTTTTAGTTTCTAGAGGAGCCGTACTTCATAACAATATACTTAATTAAATCACACAACTTGTGCTCCAAGGAGCTAATAATAGAATGGGTCGAATAGTATTTAACACATGAGAAATATATCTCAACAGCACTTGAGCCGTTAACTTGCTAAAAATTTAAACTAAAATAAATCAATAATATCTACAAATATGTTTGAACTCAAATAGAATTTCAAACAACAAAGGATCCTACAATTAAGTACCATACCAGAAAATCATGATAATATTTACACTTAAATTTAATACTTTCACACAATTGTTTTTATTGTACCAAAAATACAAAAGAAAAATTAAATAATGTCAACAGAAATCTTATAGAGCCAAAAAATGAGAGTGAAAAGTCTACCAGCCACCCCTCTCTTATTTTATATACATATATATATATATATTACGTACCATATTGTTTTGAAGTAAAAAGATATCTAATATGAGTGTTAAGATATATATATATATATATATCGCGTACCATATTCTTTTAAAGTAAAAAGATATCTAATATGAGTGTTAAGGTAAAACTTTTATTTATATTTTATATTTTTCTTCGATATTTTAATCTTTTTAAATTGCTTCACTTCCATCGTACAGTGATATTTATTTATAATAATTGATTATTCTAATTTAATTTTAGTCCTGAATGAATTTCAACAAGAGGTTCATGTCTTCTCAAATTGAAATTAAATAATAAATATTTTTGATTTTTCTAGGTGAATTCAACAAATCCAGTTTATAAAAAAATGCAAATTCAACAAATCCCTCTTAATTTTTACCAATGATATTTTTAAAATTGTAATATTCCGTCGTTACTCTGTTAACTATTTCGCCAAGACTCATATAATCTTATGGCACCTTTATTGGTTTTCAAACCCTTAGAAAGTACAGTCTTATCGCAATATGGATATTGTGGTGATGTGCCTGTGGTATTGTATATTTTGGTCATTGATCCCACATCGCTTGTATAACGTGTAGGCGTGTGACACATAGATCATTTCATATCTAACAAAATTAACATGATTTTGTTAAATGATACATGGTGTCTCAGTGCCGTATGTATACATACGTGTTGTGTTCCTAACAAAAAAAAAAAAAAAACAAACGTAGATTCCAATTATTAAAAGTGATGCTATTTATTTATACTGAATATCGGTCTTCAATCTAATTGGTAATACTGTATTGAAAGATGGGTAGAGCAGTATAATACATATAAGTATTAATTTATTCAAGTGTCAATAAAGAAATGAAAAATAGACTGGAGACAAATCTCCAGTCTAAAACAATAGCATTATTCAATTATTAAGTTGATAGTTATTTTAATTATTTTATTTTATAGAAGTTGCTCCTGGGTTGAATTGTATAATTGTCAAATTAACGAATGTTCACTTTGTCGTGTGTGTGTATATAACAATAAAGCTTATCTATATGCCTATTAATTAATCTTTACTATATAATAAATGTGGCCATTGGGCCCATCGTCGTCCCTCTATTTTGTCCTTTTCTGTTCCTTTTTTTTACGAATTTCTTTTCTTTTCTTTTTTTTTTTTTGCCAAATCCTTTTTAATTTTCCTTTTTTAATACATAATAATCTTTCAATACACAATGTAAACTTGTGGGTGCCATAGTTGTCCATTTTTTTGTCATTTTATGCTCCTTTTTTTTTCTCTGTTTTGGCTTTTGGTGATCCTTTTTTCAACTCTTTTTTTTGAATTTCTTTTAACTTTCTTGTTCTTTTTTTTTATGAAATTCCTTTTTTTTTTCTTTTACCAAATTCCTTTTAACTTTACTCTTTCAATACACAATAGTCTTTCAATACACAATGTGAACTTGTGGGCGCCATCATTATCCGTGTTTTATGTCGTTTTATTCTCCTTTTTTCTCCTTTTTGGTGTTTGGTGATCCTTTTTTTAACTCTTTTTTTTCCAAATTTCTTTTAACTTTCTTACTCTTTTTTTATTATGAAATTCCTTTTTTTTAACCAAATTCCTTTTAACTTTTTTTATTCAATATACAATGGTCTTTCAATATACAATATAAACTTGTGGGCATCATCGCCGTTCATGTTTTTTGTCTTTTTATGCTCCTTTTTCCCCTTTTTTGGCATTTGTGGGTCCCTTTTTTTTCTTTTTTCTGAATTTCTTTTAACTTTATCCTTTTATTTATCTATAATCTATACTATTATATAAGAGTGAATGTAGGATACTTCTATGACACTACTATATAAAAAAGAATTTTTTTTTTTGCCCTTTGGCCTCTCTTCTTTTTCTAGTATGTAGGAAATTCGAATGTCAACGAGACACTATTTCTCTTTAAGTTTGAGCTAAAGAAGGTTGCACTATTCATCTGTGAGACATTGCAGAAAGGGTATTTTCTGCATGTCACATTTGAATTCACTTTGTTAGTTGTTTGAAGTAATATTTAATTTTTTTTTTTACAAATATATTCACTTCTATGTTTTTTGTCGTGTTGTGCTCCTTTTTTTTTCTTTTTTCCAAATTATTTCAAGAAATGTTTTTTTTTTAACTAATTAGTTCACAAATATGTCGATTGAGGACTAATAAAGATACACTACGAAAACAAAAAGATTTACCATAAACTAAATCAAGAAGTATTCATATAAATACGTATACAAACATGTCCAAACATTAAAAAAAAATTGCTGCTGGAAATACAGGAAAATAAATTAAACATTTTCTTAAAGATTACAATATATGACAACGTAGTAACCGTTCTGATTTTCAAGTGAGTGATATATTATAGATAACATTTCGAAATTGCGGATTTTCACGGTAATTCGATTCCCATAAAATTCACTTTAAATTTACTTCATTAGTTATTTGAAGTAATATTTAATTTTTTGTTTACAAATATATTTCGGGTTAACTTTATGACACATGCAATGCACGTAACTAGTATTTACATAATTATAGACAAAACGGTACATAACTTGCCAATCGGGCTGCAAAGCCTTACCTACACAGCCTTATCTCCTATTAAAGAGCCTTATGGCTTACGTGGTGGAAATCTAACAAAAGCGGTCATACCAACAGGGGGACGCTTTCATTAGATTTCCGCCACGTAACCATCTATCTTCTTAATAGGAGTCTTATCTATGTTAATGCGTCAATTGGCGCTTTTTATTTTTAATTTATATTTTTTTAATGGTAAATTTTCATTCATTATAAATCAAGGCATACAACTGAGTTAAAAAAGATAGACAATACAAAGTGGAATCACATTCAAAACCAAAAGCAAGGGAATGAGTGGCACTGATGTGGGCAACGATATTCGTCTTACGAAGAGTAAAGTTGCATGTACTATAATCTATATCTGCCAAGAGTGAACAAATATCGCGTAGAAGAAAAAAATGGGTGAGAGTCAGATTTTGACTTCAAGCTTTTCACCAACGTCAAGCAATCAGACTCTATTTCCTTAATTGGAAGCCCATTTCACTTAGCCAAAAAAGAGACCTTCAAAGAGGATGTAGGCTTCAGCTCATTCCACGTCAGGTTTTCCTCTTTTCTTTCAGCGAAACAGCCAACAACCTGACCAAATCCATCTTGAACCCCAGGCCTCATTGCAAAGGGATCATCATCTTCCTTCACCGCAGCATCACAATATTAAGTGTTAGGAAATTTAGGTATTTTAGACATTACTTTGAGTGTCATCCAATTCTTAATTTTGGTATATGAATTCGAATTTGTGTTCTCAATGTCAAGAGTTTCGAAATCATATATTTATTTGTCTAAAATGATGGTTGGGTGAATGAGAAATTGAGTCTCAAAGTTTGTCTTAAAAATGCGTTTAAGTATTGAGAGATCTTGTCCCAAATTGGAAAGGTAGTAATAATCTAATGATTTTTTAAATATGTTTATATATTTGTAATATGTAAATTGTATAGTTAAGAGGCTGTCTCTTACGAGCACGCCCGCAAGGGGGTGCAAATCATAGATCAAAAATACACATTAGACCACTGAACTTATGTGCAAGTATGACCTGCGTACATGAATACCGGACCAAAAGTGGACGCCCGATCTGACCGAGTTTAATTTGCTACAATTTTTAGACTAAATACAATAAAAGCCTTCTCTAAATTAACTTTTTGCCTCAACCATAACTCATAAATATTTAAAATAAACAAGTGAGAAGAATCGCACCTGTTAAATGGCGCTAAAGAAGATAGTTAAGTCTTCCACAAAGAGCAAGTGAATCACTCATGGAGAATGGCGTGGACATGGAATGCAAATAATTGACCAGAAAGAATAGATGCGGTGAAAGTAGGTAACCATGTCTCAATCTCCTAACAGGTATGATGCAACCATGTATCTTTGCATTTACAACTAAACAGGCAGACGATGACGTGTAATCTGAAGCCAGTCTTTGCCATCCTTTTGAGAATCCCATCTTGGCCATGACCTTTATGATAACCTCTCACTCAATTCAGTGATATGCTTTGTTAATATCAAGTTTTACTGCAAAAGGTCCTTTTTTGACCGTTATTCTTCACCTGCAGAGAGTGTGTGCATTCAAGTGTGCTCTTCCGATCTTACAATTAAAGATGATAGAATTTGAAATTTACTAAGAAGGTAGATAAAACTCATAATAAGAAGCTTAGGTAGCGAAAATATAACAAAAGCGGCCCCTCTATTAGTGGGGCCGCTATTTTAGATTTCTACCACGTAAGCGGTAAGACTTCTTATTATGAGATAGATAAGGCTATTCAGCCGGACCAGATAGAACCTAGCTTTTTAGTATGTTGGCCACCCTCTTCGGAACAATCTTGTACTTCTTCCGTCCTATAAAAATGGACTCATTTTCTTTTTTATTTATCCTACATTATAGTTCATTTATATAAATGAGGTTGAACAATTAATTTCTTTTCTAAACATACCTTTAGTCTAACTACCAATAAATTTGTAGTGCATTAAATTGAATTAGTCTTGAATAAGGCTATATTAGGAAATTAAGTGTAAATTTTGTATTTTCAACCACTTTAATTCATATTTCTTAATCCATGAGATTAATTGATATGAGACTAATTTTATGATACGGAGAGAAATACTACATCCGTCTCATAAAAATAAGTCCATATCAATTTTTTGGGTAGATTAAAAAATATAAATTAATATGGTTGAAAATATAAAGTTTAAATTTACTTCCCTAATGTATCCTTATTCAATATTGAATCACTTTTTATTTAGTCAATATAGTCATTATTGGATTATAAATTTATTAGTAATTAAACTAAAGGCATATATGAAAAAAAAATTAATTGTTTAACTTCGTTTATATAAATATAATATAATTTAAAATAAATAAAAGTAGAAACTGAGTCTATTTTTATCAGGTAAGAGGTACAATATAAAGGCTAGTTGGTCTGAAGACGGCAGTTGAACTTGCCTCATTGATACTAGTAAGATACCTAACAGGAAAATTTGCAACTTTGTGATCTTCAAACTTTCAAAAAGTGTAACTAAATCCCCCACCTTTCTTTTCTTATGGAAAAGTCCCAAACCATTGACTAAATAGACATGTAAAGAATTTTTAAATGGTTTACGCGCAAATTTTTATAGATGAATCATTGACCTTCTTTTGGCATTTACTGTAAATGACAAAATTTAATCCTAATTATTTTAAATAGAAAAATAAACTAAGCCCCTAGTAGCAAATTAATTCTATTTTTTAAATAGATATTAGTCAAATAAATATATCCACATGTCATATGGAACCCGCATGCACCCGCGTGCAGTGGATCAAATTTCACCACTCATTTCCAATTCCTCACAAAATTTATTTCTATTGTGTTAATGGTTTATGCTCAAGTTTTTATAAGATCAATCTTTGACATTCTTTTGACATTTACTACAAATAAGATTTTTAATCCTAATTATTTTATTTTAACTAGAAGAATAAACTACGCCCAAGTTAGTAAACTAATTTTATTTTTGAGTGGATTTTGTTCGAATGAATCATATTCACACATCATATGAAACATGTAATAGATAAATCTTCACCACTCACTTCCAATTTCTCATAAATTTATTTCTATTATGTAAATGGTTTGAAGGTTCTTCAACTGCTATTTAATCCTTTGCTTGTGAAAATAAAAGGTTAGAGATCTTATTAAACTTTTTTTTGAAAAGACGATGACCTAAACTGAAATTTTCCCTAAAATGAAAAAACAAAGAAATTGTTAGCGTGACGGCTCTACAAAGAGGAAAGCGTCGACTCTCTCTCTCTCTCTCTCTCTCTATCTTCTCTTTCCTCCTTTCTCTCGGCTCAGATCTGGCTCAAAATCTGAGCTCTGAAGCCTCCGCTCAATTCAGTTAACTTTTGTTATTGCATTCTTTCCCTCCATTTTTCTCTCTCTATTTCCCTCTCTACCTTCTCACTTCCTCACTGTAAAAATGCAAATGAATTCCCCTCGCGAAAATTTTGGGTTTTGGAAAGAAGTGTACATTTCATAGGGATACTCTGTTGCAACGATTTCTACGAGGTAATTCTTCATCACCAGTTTATCTGTGTAATTCTCGTTTCCATGATCCAGTTTCAATCTGATTTCATCCAATTTCATGGCCATTCTCTTCTTCCATCTTGGAATTTTTGCTTTTATGCTTGCCGTTAGGAGACCATCGCCCTCAAGTGTAATCGGTGAAACCACGACCATATTCCACCGGGGGCAACTGCCCCGTTAGAATCCGGGTGGCCCTGCAGCTGGAAATGAGATGGATTGGAGTGTTAACAATGCGTATAACAAGACTTTAAAAGGTAATTATCATTATATGTAGGCTAGCCAGAGTTTTTAAATTCTATTCCTGGTTTCTTTGTAGTGTGATGAATTGCTTCGTGTAGTTGATGCCTGACAGATGATGGTTTGTTCTGCTGCATTTTCACGCTTGATCTTGTCTCATCCTCTAAGTTGTTCATTAACCTGCCGAACTTTATTGTGAGAGAGTAGTAGTAAATGTGAAAATTTAAGTCCAACAAATCTTTTCTATAGGTAGTTCCCTTGCTTTTGCTAGAAAATGGAATAACCTAGACGCGGTTTTATTTAACTTGAGGGGCTTTCGCCAAAAATGAGTAGTGAACTATTTCCATCCGTTCAGGTTTTATTGTATGATATGAAGCACATAACTTTTTTTAACTTAATGAAATCATAAAAAATACAGTAAAAATGAACTACGAACAGTAGTTGTGACTAAAATATTTCTACAAACTAGAAAAGGGAAAAGAGGAGCGATAAGAAGAGAATACATCTTTTATCAAGTTAAATATTTAAATGTATCCGGGAAGATAAGTCTCTCTAAGTGATTACCAAATACATTCAAGTCTTTCAACATTTAAAACAAGCAACTTGAAACCTAGGATATGAGATAGATAGATGTCTACAAGAAAAATAAATTCACAGATACAAACCTTGTTTATATCAATTTTCTTTTGAAAAAAAAAAACAATGAAAAAGAAAGAAAGAAGAAAAGAAAAGTTAGTAGACATTATTGGACTTTCTTGTCCTCTTTACTTTCAGTTTGCAAATCTTCAACCTCTCCAGTTGCTGCACCACATATGGCAAGTCAAAGGTGGGGCTGGAAGTTCTGTGTCTGACACCATTATACAAGATAGATTTGTGTTTAAATTCAATTGGGTCGATTCTCCATGTAATGAGGAGATTATACCTATTTTTTAGTATCTATCTAGCCAACGATGGTTTCAAGTGACTTCAATCCATGATAACCAGATTTACCAACTGGCTTTTCCATTAAAAAGTTTAGCAAGTACTTATAAGAAAGAAGCACAAATTACCACACTGCTATAGAAGCTAGAACTACAAAATCAGCAGGTAAAAAGAAACCAAAAACCTTTAGTCTAGGAACATCCGAAGGCAAACATTATAACCATATTGTGATGCAAAATGTTGTCCACAACTCTGTTGTCAGCAGACCTCCCTTTATATCCAACAAATTCAACAAATGATGATTGATACCCCTCGAGTTCAACGTGGTGGAGTCTTACAATTACTTGTCTGTTTTAAGTTTTATGACCCTCAGATTTCTCAATTTATTATGCCTACGTGTACTTGAAGCTCAACATTGTTGAGCTAACTTGTATATAACATCCCTTTTTCAATTCTTTGTATCCTCCAAAAGTGGTCATGAGCTTCACATGGATGTAAGATCTTAGTCAAGAAAGGAAGGGAAAGGGAAAGGGAAAGGGGAAAGGAAAGGAAGCAAAAGACACATTCCCTCTCAAGTTTCAGCATCTTAGGATATTTCCAAACATAAAGCCCTTGTATTGTTTTGCCTCTCTCTCTCTCTCTCTCTCCCCCTTTTTTTTTTGGGGGGGGGGTATCATTTTTCCAAATCATTTTTCCTTAAACTCATTCTGGACCACGCATTGTTTCAATTAAGTAGTTTTGCATGTAGATCCATAATGTTGTCCAACTTAGCCACTACACATTCTTCCAAAGATCACTTTCTGCAGAACCACTTCACATAAATTAAAAGACAAAAAATCCCCAGCTCTTGCCTTATTCTGGCCAACTTCATCTTCATTTCTTAACTTAGCAATCTGGAGTCCGATAATAAAGGACATGGCCCTTGTCATAAGTAATAAGTGGGCATCTGCTAGAAGTTCAATTTTGCTTTTATATTCAAAATCATTTCATTCCTATTTTCATGTGTTATGCAAGTATCTGTAGTACAATGGCCAACTTATAGGAAATCAGAAGAGGTTATTATGTCCAATGATAAGTAAAATACAAAAATCTATAAAGCAATTATTTATTTTGAGGAAATTCTGATAATAAAGGACATGGCCCTTGTCATAAGTAATAAGTTGGTTGCAAAATTTCATGGGCATCTGCTAGAAGTTCAATTTTGCTTTTATATTCAAAATCATTTCATTCCTATTTTCATGTGTTATGCAAGTATCTGTAGTACAATGGCCAACTTATAGGAAATCAGAAGAGGTTATTATGTCCAATGATAAGTAAAATACAAAAATCTATAAAGCAATTATTTATCTTGAGGAAATTCTGTTTGCAATGTCTTTGAGACAGTTCCAGATATCAAGTACCTTGCCTCTTCACACATTTCTTTGGATAATAAATCATAGTGACTTCTATCTGCCATCCTACTCCTTTTAAAGTGCGCCTTTGCGGCTTTTTTCCATGCCTAATGAAATGAGATCATGGTTGTTTGCTTTGAGTGAACAATGCTGCAATATCTAGGTACTAAGAAGTAGAACATTTTTTACCAGCCTTCCTCTCAAGGGGCACGTATTCTTTTTGGCTTTTCTTGAACCCTATATTTGCACATCTTTTAAACATTCCATTGCATTTTATGTAGTTTCTTAGGATGGTAAAACACACATAGAACTACCTGTCGATAAAAGAGAACACATGAGAAAGAAAAATGAATGTTTAAACTAGTCTGTAACATTGTATACAAGTATAGAACTGTGGAACCCTCCCCAAATAGCGGCCTGAATCTGTTCAGAATGATGTCTCTATGACTATGAGATTGAAAGAGATTAAGTTAAGACAGTGTAGATTTTATATATGAACACAGATAAAATGATTGCGACAGATGGTACATTTTACGAGCATTTGGTAAAGGGGCATAATTTGTGACTAAAGATTCACTATTAAAGGTCAGAGAAATATATATCATGGGTCTTTTGTGCTTTAAATGAAGAAACTTTATAGTAAGATTGAGTGACAGACTGACAGTATGCCTTGTGTAAGAAAATGTATCTAGAAAATTTATATGCTTGTACGTCTTGTATACATGCCATCAGTAATGTGATAAGGTTTTAACTTTCATTTCTGGTCTTCTATTTACAAGATTCTATTGTTACTACATTCGAACAGATATGGATCCCAAGTCTGTGACAGCATTAGATGCCACAGTTATTCCAAATATAGATCCAATAGATATTGGGTTGGGTTCCTCAGAGAAGGGAAATGCTGTTCCTACAGCAAAACCAAGGAAAAAGACGATGACATCGGCATATCTGAAGTATTTCGAAACAGCCATAGATGGGAAGAGCCGGAGGTGTAAATTTTGTGGGCAGAGCTATTCTATTGCTACTGCTACTGGTAATTTTCTTCCAGTGTTTATTTATATTCTCTCTTACATGAAAACTCTATATTCAGAGATCCCAAGATAAAAACTGTAGTAGGAACAACAATCACTGTGAATCTGAAGTATTCAGTAGGAGGATGTGGATACTTTGTTTACTTCTCAGCTCAGGTTTTGTTTTTATTGAGCATATAAGTCAAGCAGGATTCTGATTTTGATTATCTACATTATGTCAATATTATATCGCTTGTATTGGTCTGCATAGTCCTTCGCCCTGCCCTCGGGGTTAGAACACTTGGGTATTTTCTCTGGTACGGAATGGCAATCAACACGCTAGCCATTCTTCTCTTGTTGGACTTGTAAATCCTTTGCTCTTATTTGCTTCTCTCTTCCAACTCTCTCCCTATTCTTTAATTGACCCGAGCAGAGCACTCTATCCACTTCTTAATGCTCGCATTGATTTTCTGTTGCTGTTGTATCTGGAGAATATGTTTAGCCTGATTTTTAATATTGTGCCTCAATTTGTCGTAGGCAACTTGGGGAGGCATCTTAACAATCGACATCCTGGATACGATAAAACTGGGGATTCTGCCATGACTCCTGTTGTACAACCTGTCACAGTTGCTAAAAAACCTCAGGCTCAAGTTAAGATGCCTCAGGTAGAGCTTGATCATTTGAACTGGTTACTGATTAAATGGCTCACTTTAGCATCACTCCCCACATCCACTCTGGAAGAAAAGTGGTTCAGAAACTCATTCAAGTTCCTTAATCAATCAGTACAAATTTGGCCTGTAGAAAAGTTCCAAGCAGTACTGCGTGAAGTTTTTAGAAGCATGCAGGAAGAGGTCAGACTGGTTGTGGAGCAGGTTTCGTCTAAGGTTTCTATTACTCTTGACTTCTGGACTTCCTATGAGCAAATTCTTTACATGAGTGTTACTTGCCAGTGGATTGACGTAAACTGGGCCTTACAGAAAGTTCTCCTGGATATCTGTCATATACCTAGCCCTTGTGGTAGTGCTGAAATACATTATGTTTTATCAAAAGTCATCAGGATGTATAATATAGGTACTAGAATCATCTCTTGCACCCATGACAATAGTTCAAATGCTTTACATGCATGTCGTACACTGAAAGGTGATCTGGATAGTCAAAAAATGGCTCCCTTTTGCTATATCCCATGTGCTGCTCGTGCTCTGAATGCAATGATAGATGATGGATTAAGAACTACAAAGTCAGTAATCTTGAAGATCAGAGAGTTTGTGCTGTTGATGAATTTATCATCGGAAATCACTGAGGATTTTATTCAATTTACTACAGCATATGAAGAAGGGAACTGGAAATTCCCATTAGATCCATCAGCTCGGTGGAGTGGAAACTACCAGATGCTTGATGTTGCACGCAAGGTAATATATCTCATCCTCTTGCAGAATCAATAATATATAAGTTAAACTGGCTTTGTCTCAACTGATAACCTGATAACAAACATAGAAAGTGAAACCTGGTCTTGAGTTGGTTAAATCATTAGGGTGATCCCTCAAGGTCACATTTGAGAGCATAATACTCCTATCCCGGCATGGCTTTTTCCCACCAAAACCATCTTAGATTTTGACTACTGCCCAAGCACCCCGAAAATTATTAATCTCGCTGATGATCATGGACATAATGAGACCAATAGAGAGAATAGATTACCCTTTGTTAGCTGGAAGCTTTGTTCTTATTGAATCTAGCTTCAGAAACTGGTTAGCTACTAGTCACATATCTCAGAAGAATGTTTAATTTTGGTTATAACCAGTCACTTAGCTCAATCGTTCAACGCAGATTTACTTGAGTGGTGGATATTGTTTGATCATTGAGAAATAAACCCGTATAACCGTAACAGAAATTCAGTATGGAGGGAAAAAAAGGGAATGCAATACCTGTGTTTTAACTATTTTCCATGGCTAATACTTTGTTTCAAGGATTGCATTTTCTCCTTCAGGCAAGTAAATCAATGGAAACTGTTATCAGAAAGTACGAGGAACAACTGGGCAGTAGGTTGCTGCTCAATTCTGCGGAGAAAAATTTTGTAACTATAATGCACAAGTATTTGGAACCCTTCTATAAGACCATTAACAACATGTGCACAAATCGGGTGTTGACTATTGGACTTGTTCTCTTCTTCATGGATCATATTTCTGAGATGATTTTAACATGCAAAGAGTCCAGGCAAAGTCCAGATTGGCTCAAGAGTGCAGCCGAAGACATGGCCACCAAAGCTCAAAACTACTGTGATCAGGTTTGTAATGTATTTACATACATGACTGCAATTCTTGATCCCCGGATAAAAGTTGAACTCATGCCTGAAAATCTCAACTCGGAAAGCTATTTGGCGGAGGCAAGGAACCATTTCATGAGAAATTATTCTACCAGCTATTTTCCTTCTATAACCAGTTCATATACTGCTCAAGATATGGATGACGGAGGCAGTGTTTCTTTTGCTGAAGAAATTGCCCGTAAAAAACGAAGGGCAAGCATGAATTCTGCAACTGATGAGCTTACTCAATATTTATCCGAACCACCAGCACCAATACCAACAGATGTTTTAGAGTGGTGGAAAGTGAATAGTTCAAGATATCCACGATTGTCTATGATGGCTCGGGATTTATTGTCTGTACAACCGACCGCTGTGCCTCCTGAAGACATTTTTTGTAGCAAGGGTGAGGATATTGATAGGCAGCGGTTTTCTACAGCTTTCGAAAATACCCAAACTTCGCTTTGTATAAAGTCTTGGATGCAAGGTGGCATCAAAGTGAAGTATAAGTCCATGGAGATTGATTATGAAAGGTTGATGGAATTGGCAGCTTCTTCAGCAGCAGACAGCAGCAGAAGTTTTGAAAAGAAGCAAAAATGACATGCAAGATAGTGTTGAAATCATGTATCAATGTAAACCAATTCACTGTAGAGCTCTCTTCTTCAGAGGCCTGCTTCTACAGTAAATACATTTGTAACTCAAATTTCATCTTCCTATTAATTATATTTCAAATGGTATTTTATGCCCTCAACCGAAGACCCAATTTTGGTTTAACACCATATGGGTGGTACCACTATGGTACAATATGAGGACGTGGCCAGCCAACAAGGCATGCCACATGGCCAATTAATCGACCTTAGTTTCTGAATTTAAAAAAAAAAAAAAAAATTGAACTCAGAATTTTTAACAATCTTTCACCTTCGTTCATTCATTTCCCCCGTCAGAGCAGCATGCTGCGAATCACCAAATCTCTTCTCCGGTGGATTGCATTGGCCGCCGTCGTGAGAGGTACACGCCATCCATGAAGTTCGCGTCTTCGGTGATTTAGGTCATGAGAACAACCCCCAAATTCGGTGAGTCAAGTCACAAGAAGAACCCCAAACCTGGCCGCGCTCACTCCCTTGCCACCCAACTGTCTCTGACCTTTGAGCCAAATCTTCGTTTCAAATTTGCGGATGCTCGTAACATTAAGCCACCAATTATGCTTATCCGCTCAAAATTACAGCCTAGTTTTTGAGCTTTGATTTTTGGATTTCAGATTTTGTTTTGCAAAAAAGTTAGTATTTTTTGCTTGGTAAATTGAGATTTACTTAGTTGAATTGATGTTATCAGCAAAACCATGTAGAGTGCTCTTGGGCTTCTCAGTCGTTTGATATGTCTGTTAATTCTTTCATCAATTTCCTTTGCTAGTATTTTAGTTGAGATAACTGATCTCGGGAGTCGTCTCTATCTTCAAGCTTTGATTTCTAACAGTGTGCACTTGGGTGGAGTTTATGGTCGCCGGAGAATCAGACGACAGAGCTGGGGCAAACCACGAGAGCTCGGGACACAACAAAGGGAGATCTTTGCCTTGGATCTTGCGGTTGTTCGCGTTAGCACGAGATTTCAGGGGTGAGGTGGGGATAGCGGGACTGGGGTCTGGGGTTTGGGGGGTTTGGATCGCGAATTATGTTCCGAAGCACAAGATTCCAAGTTTTGAAATTTATTTATTTATTTTTTTTATTTTAATTTTTTTTAAGGCTTCATGAATCTAGCATGGCACGCCAGCTCCCCATTTGGTGTCATAGTTGGTAGCGTATGTATGGGATTAGAACCGGAGTTACCAAAGACCACTAGTTAATGGCAAAATGAAATTTCCAAATTTTCGCCTTGCTGATATTTATACAAGAGCTCGAAACTTCGGATTAATAAATTTCAATCTCTCTCACTACTAAGAAATGTCGGTCATTTCCATTTTTCTCACCACAAACAAATATCAGTTATAAAAGAAGAATATGCGACACAATAACAGGCATTGATTATAAAGAAATACTTGGACCAATATTTGATTTTGTACAGACCAATTATGACACCTTCTGGAGATGCCGCCATTATAGCAGCTCATGTCCCAAGTGAGTGCATTAATACATGCCGCATAATGGCGCCTCCTACCCCATGTGAGTGTATGAATCCACATCACGAGAAAATATCTACATGACCCACATCTTTGCACCCACATGGGATGAGATGCTTGAAATTTTTTACTCAATGGAATAATAGACTCAAGATTGCTTATAAATATTAAACTGATGATGCGATTTTGCCAATAATCTATAGTAAAAAATGGTAGAACAAGAACACTGCCATTTCTTCGAGATAAATTCTGAACGTAGATCTGAAATGAATTCGTTTATTGTTATACTAGTAAATCTTGAGTGAACGTCTACATAGAGTAAAGGCATCGGATCGGAAGAGCGTCGTGTATGGTCAAAACTTGACAATCCCTAATTAAAACACTAATTTGTTTTTTTATTTTTCAAAAGGTCAAAAAAAGATTTTACTTATTTATTTATTACACGGCTTATTATAGAGAGGATGTGATTAGTTTGCTGCAAGGCTCAAAGAAGTTATAAAGCACTACGTGCGAGCATTGGGCAAGATTTGTAAGTTGTGAATAAAAAGACTTCATTCAAGTTAACTTTTTAAGCTTTTTAATCTACACTTTCCGGCAATTAAAGATGGTAATTTGATCCGATTCCGCTGAAAACTCACAGCACCGGGATCCAAATGGGGAAGAAAAATTCTACCCGGTTGGCGGGCCAAATCAGGTCAGGTCATTTCGTGATGTGGGTCGGGTCAACCTTAACACGACCCAACCTGTCCTATTAAGTGAAAATACAAAGAAAATTAGAACTTCTTGAAAAACATAAATTGGGGTGAAACATTGCCCTAACCCGACTTTCTTGCGAGTCAAGAGGCGGGTGGTGCAAGAAAAATGTCCGAACGCCCAACCCGTCTCGTTTCCACCTCTGTCGACAATGCCTAAAAGAAGAAAACGAAGTACTTACTATTTTTCTACAACTACTTTTCCATTTTTCAAAACATTGTCGGCCCTTTTATTTTAGTTTTTATATGACCACAGTAGAGTGACGTGCCATTTTGTCTCTACATATTATAACACACACAAAAATACATTAGACATCTATAGTGACTTACAGACGATATCAAATGCAGCAATATACCAAAAAGATTACCATGTTTCAAAAATAGAAAGGAAAAAAAAAAAGAAAAGAAAAGAAAAGAAAAGAAGATTACCTACCTACTATATATTATATAGACCAATGAAAAATAACTACATACATTACCTTTTTTGACATATTAGTCACATGGTATAATACTAGTAATATGTTAACCTATGGGCAGTAGAGTGGAACTATGGCTGTATGTATCTTCATTTACCATCATACTTTACAAGAATTTATAAATTACCTAACCAATTTTCAATATCTGGACGGCAAAATAAGCCATAATATTTGACCAAAAAACATGCTTGCATATTAAAAAAATAAAAAAAAGTCAAAGGCCAAAGTTTCATCTTCCAACACAAATGTAATTCTTCTTTTTTTTTTTAAGGCCAAATATAATTCTTAAATAGTCTAAAAGAAGTTAGCTCGGTCTAACTCAAAGTCCAAACTCAAACTTTTTTTTTTTTTTTAGGGTAACTAGCTATTACCCTGCCGTTGACCAATGTAATTGGAAGAATACGGCTTTTAAATTTTTAGTTGTCAATTTATGGTTTTGGGGCTATCTTAACTAGAGGATTATACGGTTATATTATTTCAATTAAAAAATCGGTTTTAATTAATTATTTATGAACTAAACAACTTTTTTTTCTCTCTCATGGGAAAGAGTAATCCCTAATTAGTTGGACTCTTTTTCAGTTTCTTCAGCTTCTTTCTCTTTTGGTTTAAGTGAAATTTTTTATAAACAATTTCAAGCACTCATGCATGTTTTTCCTATTAGGTGATGTGTTATTCTTTTGAATTAGTTTTTAATTTATTCTCATTCTTAGGATTATTACACATAATTGGCTTTTACATTCATGTTGTCAACTCATGTAATTTACTACATTACCATGTAATTTATTACACATTATATTGTGTCATCGTTTACGATATATTGTTTTATAAAATCGTAATTATCCATTATGTAATTGTTTATCATAGGAACTATGTGCAATTTGTTCGTTTCCTTGTGTGTCAGATTCTTCCCTCGATTGTTCATACGAAAATTGTGTATATTTTTTTTCTCTCGGTTCTTCCCTTGGTGTTGAGGTCAACATGATTTTGAGGAGATGAGATAGAACGGTTGTATGTAGCTGACAGTAATAATGGTAGAGATGAAAGAGAATTAGGGAGCTTTAATTTGGTAGGAGTGTTATTTTTAGGATGTGAATTAATTGTTTTCATTATTTATCCCTTTGTTTAATTTTTTTTTTGTAATTATTATTGATGTAAGTATTTTTGCAATTTATTTTCAATATTGTGACAAAGATTATAAGAATTCCTCTAAATTAGGAAGCATATAACTAGGGGATTAATTGTATATTCCTTCCTATTGTATAGTTCCCTTATATAGGCTAAGTAATGTGTATAAATACCGATACCTAGATGAATAAGAAATACAACAACATAATTCACAATCTGTCTTTTTACTCTATACTGATTACATGGTATCAGAGCCATAAAATTTTGTGGGTCTGAAATTCTGGGTGTTTGGGTGAGAGAGAGAGGCTGCCGGAATAGTATTCATGGGTACCAGAGCACCTCCAATCGACACTGCCACTCAGAGGAGGAGCGCTTGCCGCTGATATACCGTCCACTAGAATTTCATCGTCAGCAGCCACACATGTGAGCTACACGCTCCGTCGACGCCGACGCCAACTGCCACAGTTTTTTCCACCTGCGAGTGGAGACGCGTGATAAGTGTATTTTATATACAAAAATACTTCTCCTAATTTATACAATTTTATATGAAATCGAATATATTTCTACCTAATTTGTGTATAGGTGGTTCATATATGTGAAAAGCTCAATTTGGAGTGATACAAGTGAAAAGAATGATTTTTGAACCAAATTGAGGCTTTACATTCAGGAAATAGCATCGAGGTGTGATTGTTCGAGAGTTCGGGGTGAGAAGACCATTGGAAACAAGTTTGAGGACTAACTTGCACTATTGGGAAACTTGAAAGAGACCATCTATGCTGTGTTTGAAGAGAGTGGGGGACCTTTATGCAGGGTACAAGAAGTTTGGGACGCGTTTAAAAGAAGGGAAAAACTGAAAAGGACCGTGTTCGCAAGAAAAACTCAAAACAGGGACTAAACTGTACACCATGGAACTAGACCGCGGGTAGGCCGCAGTATGCAACCCGCGGGATGGAGGAAAAAAGTCTGTTGGCCGCGGGTAGGTAGCGGCAAGCATACCCGCGGCCATTTGCAGAGCGTATCGGCAGACTTCGTTTTACGCATTTTCGGCCATTCTTTGACGAATTCGAGGGTTTTAAAGCCTCCCCAACTATAAAAGAAAAAAAGCCATCTGTAGAAGGGAGATTCATCATAGAAAATCATTCTTGAGGGTTAGAAGATTGGAGCAAAGTGCTTGGAGATTGAAGCCGGGGGTTGCGTGAAGATTGAAGAACGGAGTTCTTTGTTTGGTGCAAACGTTTTTTTCGTTATTTTTCCTCTTTTCTTTGCAAAAATCTGGTCACGTATTCAAACCCTACGAATGCTTATGTTATGAATTCCTTTATTATGCGCAACTAATTTTCCTTATTGAGACAATCGATGAAGTAATAGACATGTTTTGATTGTATTAATCCCATTAATGACTCTAATTGTTATTGCGTGCTTATTTTCTATTGTGATATGTAATTACCTTTTATGAGCTTGATCAACTTGTAATTGCGTTAGTGAATTCGTGAGGAGACCGAGAGGTAAGTCACCAATTTAGCACTTCAATAGAAAACATAAATTGCATAGAAGATAGAGATATACTTTTATGATTTGTGTGACCACAAAAATAGTTTCTTGTTAA
>CAVNYN010233079.1:6465-16606 GCA_963692815.1 Nyctanthes arbor-tristis
TATCCTCATCGGCAATTTTTGAGGAGGATTAAAGAACTCCAGAGTGTACTAGTGGCTGTACGTTCATCAACTCGAAAAAGAAGTAAAACTCTGGTTTATTGTTTTTCTAATTTGATCTAATTGATGTGCATCGATATACTTTACATTCAGAACAATTTGCCATTGAAATTCAAATCATAGGGATTCTTAACATTGTTTTCCACTCAAATTTATTTATAGTGTGAAGGAAAAATTGTGAACCATTTTTGTTTCCCTCTAATTTGCTTCAGCGCTGCTGTAAACTCAGAGACAGGCGAGGAAGTTGCAATTAAAAAGATTGGTAATGCATTTGACAATAGGATAGATGCCAAGAGGACGTTACGAGAAATAAAACTTTTGCTTCACATGGATCATGATAATGTAAGTACTGCTATCCATCTTTATCCAGATACCAAAATCTGTGGTTATAAGAAATCTCATGACTCTAGTCTCTCCTTGCATCTGCATTAGTGGTGGAGATTTGATAACAATATATGATTATTTTTTTCCTTTGTTGGTTGAATAGTTATCTTATTGCTCGGTTTTCTTTCTCAATAGGTGATTGCAATTAAAGACATTATCCGGCCTCCTGAAAAGGAGAATTTCAATGATGTCTACACTGTATCTGAACTCATGGACACTGATCTTCATCAGATTCTCCGATCCAACCAACCATTGACTGATGATCATTATCGGGTTTGGCCCTCTCTGTCTTGTGATAAATAGAACTTGTATACGTAGGCGATTATGGATATGTGTTGTTACCCATATTGTATAATTCTTCAGTGGATTTCACATGAATCAACTGGAGACAGCTTAATTGATGTTTCAATCTACCTATGCAGTACTTCATCTACCAACTTCTTCGAGGGCTTAAATATGTTCATTCTGCAAACGTCTTGCACCGTGATCTAAAACCAAGCAATTTGCTCCTGAACGCAAATTGTGATCTGAAAATTGCAGATTTTGGGCTTGCGAGGACAACATCGGAAACTGATTTCATGACTGAGTATGTTGTTACTCGCTGGTACAGAGCACCCGAACTGCTCCTAAACTGTTCAGAATATACAGCGGCAATTGACATTTGGTCAGTAGGTTGCATACTTGGTGAGATCATCACAAGAAAACCTTTATTCCCCGGCAGAGATTATGTTCAGCAATTGAGACTTATCACAGAGGTAAGGTCTTGAGAATCACTTTTCTTGGGATTGCTTTCTTATGCATTGTTTGTCTGGTAACTTCATTTATCTTACATAAAATTGTTTTCCTTTTGTTCCCTAAAGCTCATAGGCTCTCCCGATGAAGCCAGTCTCGGGTTTCTTAGGAGTGAGAATGCCCGAAGGTATGTTAGGCAGCTCCCCCAGTATCCAAGGCAAAGCTTCTCCGCTAGGTTTCCTAATGCTGCCCCAGGAGTGTTGGATTTGCTCGAGAGAATGCTCGTTTTTGACCCCAGCAAGCGCATTACTGGTAATGTGGATTGCTTTCTGTTAACTTCAAAACTGACATGTATTATCCTTAACAAGTGCAAAGATGTTCTTGAGTGTGTTTGGTTGAGCTTAAAAACACTAAATTCTTTAGCTTCATTTCCAGTTCTGAACTGACATTTAATTGTTTTTCGATAAAATGCAGTTGATGAGGCTCTCTGCCACCCCTACTTGGCTCCTCTTCATAGCATCAACAAAGAGCCCTTTTGCTCTAGACCTTTCGTGTTTGATTTTGAGCAGCCATCATTCACCGAGGAGAATATCAAGGAACTCATCTGGAGGGAATCTGTAAGATTCAACCCGGACCCGACTCCTTGAGAAACATGTTCAGTATAAGAGCCCCCTAAGCAGAATACGAAATAATTGTCGTAGAGTTATTTCTGCCGTGGGAAGGATTGTCCCTAGGTTTTAGATTTCTTTTTCTTCTTATTTTTCTTTTCTAGTTAATAATTTGTTGTTGTCTTACATCTTGTAGTTAAACATGATTTTACAGGTTGTGCTGTTTAAATTTTATAAAAAGAATACATTTATGACCGTGAATCGAATGTATTTTTATGTGAAATAGGAGAGAGAATGGTTGAATTGTGGGGATTTGTGTAATATGGGTTAGGTCATAGATATGTGAATGTGATTGGTTTAAATTTAAATTTTGAGGAAAAAAATTAAGACAAAGTGAATATTATTAGCCTAACTAAATTCAAATTTCAAAAAAAACAAGAAAGGAAAAAAGTAAATGCAAACAAGGAGAGTCCTTTTTTGTTCCCCATGACTAATTTTTAGCTTTTTGAATAGAAAGTGATTGGTGTTTGAAATGTGACGTAGCAGAATGACCAAATTGATTTTATGAAAAGTGAAATGTTGATTTTATAATTACCCGAATTCTTCCGATCTTTTAAATATTTGTTAATTTACAAGAATACTAAATAATTGGAATAACAAAGAGACATTTTCAATGTTTCTATTTCATACTTAAAATTCAATGTACTAAAAGTAATATAAGAATAAACTTAAATACTACCAACATGCAGAATAATAAGTCTTAAATCCTCGTCCTAATAATACAAAGAAGGAATAATAATTAAATCCTCAACATAAATAAAAGGAACAAACACTAGAATATTAAATAAAATCTTAAACGGAATAGGAAATATGATAAAAATCCAGTAAAGGTTGACTTCATTACTCAATCAAAATATAGGTGAAAAAGTAGAGTGAAGTTAACGAAGAAATGTGAAAAATTATTGTTTATAAAGGAAGTTGATATTGGTTTGATTTATTGAACAATTTAGTTTGGAGAACGACTCTAATCCTTTTCTCAAGAAATAAGCACTGGAAACCAGAGGCCAGCGATGATAGAATCCCCAAAATTTGTATTCAAACTCATATTTTACTGCATAATCATTGTCTCCTTTTCGTATCTCTTTAATTTAGTAAATCTCACTTCTTTTAGCATTCACCCGCTGAAAAAAGGGTTATGGACGCCGATCACCGTCTCAGAAATTTCCCGACGAACCCCCAAGAAAAGACGCAGCTCCATCACGTTGTTTTTGGCATTGCAGCTTCATCTAAACTATGGGAACACAGGAAGAATTACATCAGGCTGTGGTGGGAACCCGACAAAATGCGAGGCTATGTTTGGCTAGATAAGCCGGAGAGCCGCACCACCACATTTGATAATGCAACCCTTCCTAGTGTAAAAATATCGAGTGATACATCGGAATTCAAGTATAAAAACCTGTACGGTGATCGTTCGGCAATACGCATAACAAGGATAGTATCGGAAACAGTGAGACTTGGGTTGGATGGTGTTAGATGGATTGTTTTGGGAGATGATGATACATTCTTCTTTGATCATAATTTGGTCAGGGTTTTATCTAAATATGATCATAACAGGTTTTATTATATTGGGAAATCATCTGAAACTCTCATACAGAACACACAGTTTTCTTCCAAAATGGCTTTTGGAGGTGCTGGTTTTGCCATAAGTTATTCACTGGCAAGAAAACTAGAAAAGATTCAAGATCAATGCATAAAGAGGTACCCTGAATTGTATGGCTCAGATGATAGGATTCATGCTTGCATGGCTGAACTTGGAGTTCCACTCACTGTTGAAGAGGGATTTCATCAGGTTGACTTCTCTCTCAAGATTTCTTGATTAATTTTTGAATTTGATTGCTTGTAGAGAATCCTGTTCTAGAACAGAGGAAACAAACCGCATTATATAGCAGAACTGGGGTTGGTTTTTTACGGAATCAACCTTTAGTTTGCACTGATATTCTAATGACTCGGGGGGGGGGGGGGATTGCAATGCCAATATTGAAATTTATTTACAAATATGTCAACAGTTCGACATTCGTGGCAATGCTTTCGGGCTGCTGGCGGCTCATCCGGTCACACCACTAGTCTCACTTCACCATCTCGATATGATCGAGCCTATATTTCCCGACACCGACCAGATCCATGCCCTTGAACGGCTCAAAAGGTCAATGAGGCTTGACTCAGCTGGGCTCATGCAACAGTCTATTTGTTATGACAAGGCTCGAGGCTGGACTATATCGGTGTCATGGGGGTTCGCCGCCCAAATTTTTCGGGGCATAATCCCGGCTCGCATAATGGAAGTGCCATTAAGAAGTTTCTTTGATTTGTTTGGAAGGGGTGATCCAAAAGAGTTGTCCTTCAACACTAGGACTCTCAGCATAGATGCATGCCAAAGACCAATTAGCTATGTATTATCCACAGTGATGTATAATTGGCTGAAGAACTTGACGGTAAGTGAGTATGTGCAGATTCAAAGACTACACTCAGAATGTAACTCAAGTAAGAAGGCCGATCCTTCACAAATTTGGAGAGTTGAAGTTTATAAGATGCCGAATCCCAATTTATGGGACGAGGTACACTTCATCCTTTACGGTTAATATTATTTTCTTCTCATATTGTTATATCTTAAGTGTTGAATATAGATTCTAGTCTCTAATATTCCAAGTAATTTGTGCAGCCTCCAAGGAGAAGTTGCTGCAGAGTATTACCTTCAACAGAGGAAGGATCAATTGCAATTGACATTGGTAAGTGCAAGGAAGACGAAATCATTGATTGGTAGATAGGCTCTCAAAAATCATAATTGCTGTTCTAAGTTAAACAATATTGCTGCTGAATAAAATTGAACAAAATTTGATTGTCATTCCTATTTACACAAAGGACTAGTTAAGAACATGCTCAAGTCCGAGTAAACTTCGGAAATAAGAGTGCCAGACTAAATACAAAAACAAATACAGATCTGTAAATGCTCTTCAGAAGCTAAAGCCTAAAGTTCTCCATCCAAGGCCTCAGAAAGCCAATGACAGAAGTTGTAAATGCTCCATAGATAGTTCGCACTCGATAGGATTACATGTCCCCCCAAGCTCTGATATGAATGAGCATTTGACAAAATGTGGACTTTGCCGTCTCATGGCAGATTGGCAAATTATTTGCAGAAGATCCAAGAAACTCTAGACACAGCTGTGGATCAGATACACAAATATATCAGAACCTTAAGGATATTGCAGCAAGAAGAGTCTGCATGTTTAGAATTTAGGATGTTATAGAGCTCCCGCAATTTCAGAATTCTAAATAGATGGAATGCAAGTCTCCAGTTTGTCCCCTTTGAAATTTCCCAAAGGGCTATCCAGTCGATCATTGTCCACCCCAATACTGTGTGATGAAATTAACCTCCTCTGTATTGATAATCAAATGGAAACAGGTTGCTCTTCCGATCTAAGGAAACAAATTGGAGATGACCGGAGAACTGTAAAGCTTAAAGACAACTGTGGCGAGCAGCATAACTAGGTTGAGAATAAATCACAAGCCATATAACTTATATGAAAATGTCAAATTATGCCAAGGTTTATCTTGTTTCATTTTCGGTAATCAGTACATCTAAACTGATGCTCCATCAACATAATGACATATATCCAATGGAGGGACACTGGATTGATGAGTACTTACTTGATTTTCAAATTCAGGACTCCTCAGATTGACAACTAAATTCTGTATCAACATCAGCACCTGCGAAGGAGAAAAAAATGATAAGATATGCATAACCAGTCAGCTTTGAAAGATCAACAGATAACATCGTTAGAGAAAACATCATCTATCCTGGATGTATCCGCACCAAATTATTGCATGAGTGCAGAAGCTCCTACATAACGTCGAAGCTAAATTAAATCAATGACAATACAAAATCTACTTACTGTATCGATATTTATGGGGTCCATCTTCTTTAATCTTTGTAGGTGATCACATGCATTTGGGTCAAAAACACTGCCAATAAAGCTGTAAACTTGAGCAAAATCGGGCATGACTGCATCAAAATCAGAATCAATTTAATATGTGCATAAACAGGTGATAAAATAGTAAAACAAACCAGACTAAACTCTACAGACGTGCTCTTCCAAACACATAGAGCTGTATTCAAGCATTTCAATTTGTACGGATATACCCAGAATCTCACCATAAATGCCCACTTGATAATCATGTGACATCCTTTTAGATGCATCTTTTCCATATATTCAAATGGAAGTTCATTAAGTTAAATCCAGACTTCTTCTCACCAGTATTCAGAATACCAACAATGATGAACTTTCCTAATACAATTATTTCAAGAGATTTAAAGATAAAAAGCAACAATTTTTGAAAGAAACTGACCTCTAACTGGCTTCCCTTGTCTCTGTCTTACTTGGGGTGTTGCCTGGTTACTTGTCCATGGCCAATGAGTCTTCTCAGTGCTGCCACTGCTGCTATCTTTGCGTGTCACTGTAAAACCTGCGAATCCCACATCATCGAAAATCATTGCTGAAACAGGCTAATCCAATTAATTTGGAACCGGGAAGAAGGGGGAAGAGGATTGAAAGACCAACATGCCAGAACAATAGAACAAACCTTCGGAGTTATTTAACATGTTGGCTGTTGCTGAGACACTGCAAGTCCAAGACGACAAAGCTTCACCAGCAAATTCATTTTTAGGTACTGACAGTAAATCAGACCTCATAACATCTCCAAGTTCAAGAAGAACAGATGAAGATTGCAATGCACCAGTTCCAGTGGACAGAACTACAGTGGAAGATAGCCATTATAAGCCCCCCCAAAAAAAAAAAGAAAAGAAAAAAGTTCGAAATAAGACGAAAGGTCATGAGGGAAAAGCAAGAGATGCAAGACGAACAGTTCTTATCATTTCTAGGAGACTTCAGTGGATAGGGATGAGCAGCTTTTCTCTTTGGACGTGGGGGAGGTACATGCTCATTTGTTCCGTTCTTCTGGACCTTGAGAAAATATTTCTGAGCATGGCTACGAATCTGCAACGAGCAAAAGACTTTCTTTAGTATCTGGAAAAGTAGATGGAAAAAATAGATGGAATGTGCATGGATTTTTGGATGTAGATCTTTGTGGTCAAGTTACAGAACATATAATTCTGGCATACTTGAGACAGTTCTCTTGCATCAATAATACGGATATAAAAGAAATGGATGTAATTCGCTTCCTCTGATGAATTCAAAGGGAATAATAAAATTGCTACCTCAGATATAGACACAGATTAGTATGATAAGCTACTTAAAATACCTGGATAACTGTCTTTGATCCCACATATGCTTCAATCTTTTTCCAGTCGCGATTAAATCTGAAAAAACAATAAGTTCTAAAAATTTAACATGCATTCACTAAATGCAAGTCTGTCATTAAAATTTTAAATTCCCTTAATTTTAAAAATTGAATTGAATCTCTTCTACATGCTTACATATAGCACCTAAGGTCCTAAGCCTGTCAGTAACTAAGTAAGATCTCTCACCTCTAAAGTTAAACAAACAGAGCATATTCCAAAAAACCAACTCTGTAAGTCCAAAGCATTGTGTAAGATAGAGACTTCGATCTCCCAAATACATAACATGCATTGATTGAAGCACGTCTTGCTGATCCCAAATGCGGTCCCAGTATCGGAAAACTCACATTGATTTCAGAAGCTGATTAACTCTCTCTTTCTTTTTGAAGCGCGTCTTGCTGATCCCAAATTCGGTCCCATTATTGGAAAACTCACATTGATTTCATAAGCTGATTAACTCTCTCTTTCTTTTTCTACTTTCTTCCCCCCCCCCCAACTTTTCTCTTTTCCTTTTTCTTTTTCCCTTTTTCCTATCATTTATAAACTAAAAAATTTGCCTCCCCCAGAAAGTAGTAGCCTTTACTTTGTCAAAATAGATAACATTAACTTCCTTATTTCTAATTTTCATCAACTAAAAGAATATTTACGTTTTTCACAAATACTAATTGATATCCAATGCACATAATTCAAATATAAAGAAATTAAAATTGAAACCCCACCCACCACCCCCCCCAAATAAAAAAAAAAGGGCAATGAAATCGGCAAATTCGTATTCTTAAAATAAATAAATAAATAAATAAATTCACAGAAGAAATCAATAAAATGCACAAAATACTGGGAGTCTCGTGTATACAGTATACTTACAATTGAAGGGCTTCAAGGAACTTGTCGTGTTCTTCCTCAGTCCAGCTCTCTCTAGACTTTGTCAAAGTATAAGGCTTCCGATCTTATTCGGATCCTCCACATTCAAACCATCATCGGCTCTATCCTGCTTAACCAAATTACCATAATTCATCCCAGGTAAACCCATTTTCATCCGATCCTCACCCATATTATGACCGTAATAACTGTAAAAATCCTGTCCTGGTGATGGATTTCTGTAAACAGACACCATATATAAAACCAAATTCAGCCCGAAAGACCACCGAACTAACCAATTATCCACAAAATTGCATCTTTTACAGTCACTATTTGAGCTTGTGGAATCGATGAGAGTGAGTTTGAACATTATATAGGAGTCCAAAAAGTAACCGACCTTGTCAGGTTGAGGAAGAGAAAATCCCAACCGTCCACTTTGCAAGAGATTGATGGTTTTTGTGGAGAGGTGCCAGTGTATGATTGGTTGGTGAAGGATTCGGAGTTTCACTCAGCTGGACTGTAACTTTTGAAAGTTTGTTATTTTCGTATTTGGTAGTTATACCTTGATCTTGACGAGTTTTGGTAATTTTGGCGGTTTACCATGCCACTAGACGAGTGTATTGCGATCCACGAAATCTCTAATATACATTCTTACAAATTGTTATGATAATAGTCAAATAATAAAGAGAGCAATAATTATAGAGAGAGACTTCTTTTTACTATACTCATGGTCTCTATTTTTTAAACTAATTAGTGTCTTATAGAACCAACCATATATCATAATAGAGTAACTTTATAGACATTTGGTACTGCAATCCATGGAGAGCGAAAACCAGCCACTGGTTTGAAAACATTTTATAGGAATTACGTAAAGCAAATCATTTAAAATAAACGTTCTTCCACGAACGCAATCTTTAAAGACAGGATGGAAGATTATTTAATTAATGGTATGCTACTTGGCTTATAATCAGAATTTTTCTTAATAAAATAATGCGTTTCTTCACACTGAGGTGGCACAAAACTATTTTTCACAAAAAAAAAAAAAAAATGGGGCCGTTAAATTTGACCAATACCAGATTGTTTATCATTCCTTACTTGAATTGGCGTCTTGACAATCTTGGAATAATGACCAACAAACTTTATCTTCTCATGGGTAAAAATGCAGCATCGAGTGGCGCATTTCATTAAATCATGGCCGTAGGATTAAAATGTTAAAAGGTGGGCTTAAGAATCAGAGAGAGGAAAAGAAGACTTGAAATAGATTGCTGGAAATCTGGATTCTACATAATGGGTAAACAGAAACAGCTCGAAAGTAGTTTACAACAGGAATAAGATCAGGAAGACCTCTCGGCGCAGAAGAAGTATAGCAGAGCAAGTACAATCAGAAGATGCATTCTTCAATGATGCAAACACTGAAACCCCTATGAAAATTTTATTTCAGTTTGAAAGTTACTCAGACTAGCAATGGTGTAACGTTCATTAACCTTCACAAGATTGAAGGATTTATGATAATGTTTCATTCCTTTGCAACTGCATCCTCTGGTGGAGCAGCATTTCCATCTAAGAAGTGAAAAAAGATGTTAAACCTTTAAAAGTTATAGCTGTAAGCTAATTCTAGTTTAAAATATGTTTCAGTCTGAAAGTACTTATATGAAGTATGAGTTACTTGAAAGTAATCATTCGTTTCTCATTAGACCATAAAGACGAGCTAATTAAGCATCTACATATCGTAAGTTTGAGAAAGTCCATGAAGAATCATATATACCTTCACCTTCTGCTGGAGCATAAGGAGATTTGCGGTATCGTGTTTGCTGTTGCGTTGGCTGGAGCATCAAGTGCAAAAAAGGACAAATTGTCACTTAAAAGATGCATAGAAATTGTATGCATACGTCAACTTGGGCCAACCAATACCAAATAAACACAAGTAAAAAGAGTGCAGCTACCAATTACTAATGTAGTGTCATAATGGATCACTTTTAATCATAAAATTCATAATGATTAATACAAGGAGCAGCAGAGATAGAACTGTTTCTGTTCCAATTCTTTCCTCGGGATGAGAAAGAGGATTCTAACTCATAAAAGATGGTCCTTTTGAAACCCCCCCCCCCACAAACCACAACACACCCACACACCCCCCGGCGGGGGGGGGGGG
>CAVNYN010233083.1:4047-21753 GCA_963692815.1 Nyctanthes arbor-tristis
AATTTTTTTTTTTACCCCCCCCCCCCCCCCCCCCCCCCCCCAAAAAAAAAAAAAAAAAAAAGAAACCCAAAAAACAAAAAAAGGGAAAAAAAGGAAAACTAGTGGAGGTTACTGAACGCTCTTCTTTTATAAGTTAGAACCTGAATACCGAGCTGTTGGTTAGTTATTTTTGTAAATGTGGTGAATTCAGCAGAAAGTTAAAAAGTTACAATATGGGAAATTGTATATGAATTTATGGCTTGTCTTTGTCCTTTCTGTTCCATTCACAATCCATGATTGGGTAAGGGACAAGAGGTTTCTTTGTTTTTACTTGAGTTCGTTATCTAATCAAGCTCAATTTGGAATAACCAGCGAGATGACGTTGCCCAACAAACTGAAAGCAAGAGTGGCAGGCCAATGACTATCACCACTCACTCTTGCCTCCAGCACCCTGGGAGATGTTTGCCCATGGAAACCCATTAAAGCGCCATATGGAGCCAGGAGCCGACATGCACAGAATCCAAGTTCTGGTTTCTTCTGTGTATGGCGCTAGACGTCTCACGTTAAAATGTCAGACACAACGCGCTTTATGGATTGGCATGTGTGTTCAGAAAGAAACTGACTTGTACAATTCAGAAACTCTTATCATCACTTGAAAGAATAACGGCGACGAAAATTTAGATTCACTTGCACTTCTGTTGTTTAGCCCTTAAATAAAAATTATATACAGATGTGCCGAACAATGATAAAGCAAAAAAATTGAAACTAATAAATCTATAGTGTTCCTTTCAAAATTAACGAGCTTGCTATGATGTTAATCGTCTTAGCTCTTCCTTTAGCATCCACTCTATGCAGCAGCCGTAACGCCTTAATGAACCTTCCAAACCTGAAGTATCTGTCCACATTGTAACACGTGTAAAAATTTAATCTCATTCAGCAAATCTTTTTTGGACATTCTCCAACTTGATCCAACCAGGGGGGAAAAAATGGAGAAATCACTGCAATGCCTCCTCCTCCTCTTCGGCCTGCAGTTTCTTTAGACGCCTTTTCGCGTATATAGTGACCACCACCGTTGTCGCTACGGAAATGCAAAATCCAATAACATTGCATATAATCTGTGGAGCTGATAACGCACGCCGAGCTTGAGAAGCGTCAGCCAAAGTTTTTATTAAGATGCCACTGCAGCAAAACATGTTAAGAGTAAATTTAGTGTGTAATGTATTGCGTGGAAGAAAAGCGGATCCACATAAAGAAGACACTTGGAGTATACTATCCTACACAAACACTTATTTATTCCTTCATATTGTTTATTTACCCCCCAACAATGGGAAGTGACTTCACAGTTTTTGCACCCTAATGAAAAGATGAAAAATTTCCATGTCCTGGAACATGGACACCATCTGGTGGTAGAGAGAGTGGGGTAGAGAGGTCAGAATTCAACGCGCAAACCCCTATGCTGATTCGCGGATTTACTTTGGTGTCATTCTATAACCATGGCAGGAATCTCCACCTTTCTTAATGAAGAAAACAGGTATAGAAAAGTCCCAAGGCATATTTTGTCACCTTTCTTCCACGCCAAATGCACCCACTCACACATATATACAGAGAGATTGAGAGCTTACGTGTAAATTGCAACAAATATTTCAGGCACCATTCCTACCAGCGTCCCCAACAGGTAAGGACCATAGCTAACACCAGTTGCCACAGCACAGTAATTGTATATAACGTAAGGAAAGGGAGAAATCCTTATCAAGGTGACAGCTCGGAACTGATTGAACCAATTTCCTTCGCCAGCTAGTCTTATAATGGAAGCTTTCTTCGGGTATCTTTCTAACAAAACCTGTGGTAGAGATTGATATAAGGTCATTACAAAAAGCAAAGCAAAAAGCCAGTTCTGACTAATAATATCAGGAAATAGAGGTACATACTTGGATCTTATGATGGAACAGGAAACTGATGAGATATGGAAGAGAAACACCAAGAGCCACTGATCCGATGATCAGCAAAAATCCATACCCATATCCAAAAGTCATCCCAGCCACCCACATGGACGGGGTAGAAGGTAAAAGCAAGGTGGGAAATATTGCCATGGAACCAAATACTAGAAGTGCCAGCATTGATTTACTGAATGTTTCCGTCTCCCAATTTATAATGGGAATGATTTCCTGGGCAGGAAAAAGAGAGAGAAAGAGAGGTTCACACTCAGGAAGGGAAGCTGTAATTGTTGAAAACAGTCAAACCATATTTAGGCTAAGGGAAAAAGATATAATACTCAAAACCTCTTTAAATCATTAAGGCCGTCGTTAGAGCAGAAAAGCAACTAGTGAATGTTTACGGTAGCAGACGGTACTAAACAATAAAAAAAGTTAAAATCTTGATCACCGTAAGCTTGTGTCCGGCAATGCACTTCTTACCAAACATGCCAGTGGGGCTTATTAGACAGAGCATCAATTTTCAAGTAAAATTTTGACACCAACTCTACACCTTTATGAAAAACTAAAAATTATCAAATCAATACCAACCACACATTTTCCACAAAAAAAAAAAAAAAAAGAAATAATTTCACACTTCCCAATAATCTTTCTTTACATTCCCACAACACATTCTCCTATCTCCTTTACATAAATGTGCAGAGAACAAGCTCTAGAATTGATAAGGCATGACCAGGAAATAGCCGGTGCTGAACTGAGAATGATCAGCAGGATAAGAACCACAAACTCTTTCCAGCTAATTAGTGAAATCCACAATTAGTTTGGTTGTGAAACATTTAACAACTTCCCCTAGCCAAAAAGACAACTTTCCATTCAACCTAAGCACAAATTGGCACATTTGACCATAAAGATCAGCATGTAAAACTATTTGGATGAAAAGAAAGTTGTCAAATGAGTTAGCTTAACAGAATAAGAAGAATGAAACTGAAATCTAAAATACGAAAAAAACCAGGTCCATTCAGACTAGAAAAAAGTCAAATACCCCCATCCATCAGGATCACATTAAAACAACTCAAATAATCATCAATAAAAACAAATTCTATTAGAAAATGGAATTTCAAATGATCAATGGTATAAAGCTTCGAATTTGTTAACTACTATTCAAAAAGAGACATCTTAGACAAAATTTACCTTATCCATGAAAAAGGGTCCGACCCATTTGAAGAAAACCGCACCCAAAACCACCAAAAATGCTACCACCAATACCAGCTTGGCCCACCACCACAATGACCACAGACACGCTCCAGTCCCACCGTCGCCACCGCTTCCACCACAACATCCCGAAGACGAAGACTCCCCCCTGTATGTCCCACCATCAAAACCCTCCTCCAATTTCACGTAATCAACCCTGAAATCCTCTTCGGTAGCATGGAAAGTCATCGCCACCGAATCAAATTCCGGGTTTCAACGCCAAATCAAAATCCTTTCACCAAAAAGGTACAATTAGTGACCCCGGAAAATCAAAATGAAGAACGATTATACCCCTCTAACAGAGGGGTTTTCAGGTTATGAAATTAACCGTTCAAGCTATCGTTATTTTCCTTTCCCTTTTACGATACCGTAAGGATTTCTCCAAGAAATGGCGTTATGGAGGAAGAAAACCGTGGATTGTAAGGACAGAGAAAGGAATATATGTATGGTCAGTTATACGAAGAAGAAAGGCAATTAAAGAGGAAGAGAGATCTCGCTGCACGAGTGTTCATATTTTTACTATTGGCAGTCATGAACTTGCCTTTTTTTAGGGGAAAAAAATGCTACACAAAATTTTTGACGGTCATTTATCCTTGTACTAATTAATTAATTATTTAGATTTGAGAGGCAACTACTAACCAGATTTTTTTTAATGGGTTTACTAAGTGCTGTAATGAGTACAATGCTCAAATCCCAATGACTATGAGCTGAAAAGGATCGAAAAGAAACAACGATAATGGCTTAGAGCTCAAAATTAATAGTAGTAGATACTCGTTTATGTAATTTTGAAAACTTCCAGCTAATGAATCATCTCCATCATCGATGTCTCTCCGGGTAACTTCTATGTCCTTGTATTGATTGAGCTTTTGTTGCAAGGAGAGCTAAATAGGATTATTATGGAACTGAGCAAATTAAGCCAAGATTAGTATTATTTTTTGTCTTTAGTACTTATGAGATACAATTTAAATTATAAAATTAAGAAATAAGGAGTGATCATTGTTCATTACAAAAATTAGAGGTGACGAGTTGGTAAAATCAAAGTATAATAACTTAATTAAAATTGGCATAAAGATACTGAATTTATTTTTAAAGACTACTAGTAAAATGATAAACTTAATAGAAAGACTCACATCTGGAAAGTTAAACCTGTCACGTTGTGTCATTAAAGGTCTAGACAAATTACTTAACTAAATGAGTTTACTCTACGTCTATCTATCCATTACTCATTACCTGATTATCGTTTCTTAACTATTTGTCCACAATGTTAACCGTGACAAATCAAAACCTTTTTCTTTTTTCAACTTTTGAATGTTTTTTATTTTTCTATTACGATTGTGTTAATCTAAACAATAACTAGTTATATCCATTAGTGATCAAACCTCAATTTTACCGGTAAACAAACATACTAAACTGATAATGATCAAATCCCAATTTCCAATTGTCTACTAACCGTTGTTACAATATATACTCGCGCTCACCATCTCAATGCTCTTTAGCATCTACAATAAATCATTTTTAACGAAAAGATTATCTCAACTACTTCATTGTGATTGTTTTTCTTTTCTAAACCTTCTACCGAACTTATAATTATTTATTTATTTACTCCAAAATTTTAGATTACTTAATCAATTTCAATTAATTAATTAATATTTTCAAACTAATAAACTTGTGTTTAAAAGTCGCTACGGTCATTGCGTCATGAGTAGAGGAGGGGAGTGGGAAACAGAAAATGGGAGTGGAAATATGAAAAACGGTAGTGCCAATAGCACGCTCCAGATCGCTTTTGCAAGATGGCCCAACGACGCCGTACGATTATCGGTGGACATTAGTGGACACGTGGCAGGCCCGGGGTCCACTTTAAAAAGCAGAAATTGGGGTGACGTGGCTTTTGTTGGTTTTCTGACGTCGTTACTTCACCGCCACGCTTCGAATTTCGTGAATCTTACCATTCCGTTCAATACTTTCTAAGAAATTTTCCATAGAGGTAACCAATTTTGAGATAAGTTTTATTTTAGTCATTGAGTTTATTTTTAGTCACCTTAGAGCTTGTTTTTGGAAGTTTTATCTAAACTAATAAATTTATCAAATCAATATCAATCACATATTCTTCACAAAAAATTAATTTTCATATTTTCAATAATCATTCTTTACATTTACACCACACGTTCTTCTATAAATATATCTCTCATTCACATAAAGCTAACAATAACAAGCTCTTAGATGATTCCCCTCACAAACTGAACTTTGGATTCCCTAACAAATGAATCATTAGACACATTTATTTGTTGGTATTCGAAACAAATAAAACATTCAGAAAGAAAAGTGCTATTTGTACATAAAAGAAGTACAATATTTGTACACATACACTAAAAATCTATCCTTTAAGAGAAGATAAAGTTAGAGACATATAAGTAAATATATAAGGTTTGTGTAAAATTCGTACATAAGATATGTACAAATAGTATTTCTCATTTAAAAAAGTGCAGTATTGTGGGTACTATAAGTTATACAACTGTTTATACAAGGAGTCCAGTTCCTCCATCACCAATTTTGATCATACAGTATAGAACCACATGTGAGTCCTCGTTTTACACAAGAATCAAGTATAAAAATGGGCGTTTCCTTATAAAGACACTAGGGGCTTTTAATCATTTTTTTACAAATGATACATTTGAAAAGATCATATCAATTTACAGATTGCATCATTTTTTAAACAATGATTACCATATGCTATGTGTACATTTGTACATTATTACAGTACCAATAGCATTTCTTTTCAAAAATATGAAAATTTACCCGTCATTGAATTACTATTGTTGTTATTTTGAAAGGTATTATTTTTGTTGTTATTGTTATTATTATTTTGGCACAATAACGTTTTTTGGATCAACACGAACAAAAAACGAGTCTTGTGTAAAAGGTTAAAGGGATGGAGAGATGTGTAAAATGAATAATTTTATTCAAAAATGCTATTTGTACATACAAGGCGTAGAAAACTTGTACACACACCCCTATATTTATTTAAATATCCCTTGCTCCCTAATACTTAAAATGACAACTCTTGAGACCATGTGCAAATGTAAGGAGTGTGTACAAATTTTACACACATTATATGTACAAATAGCACTCCTCAATTTTATCATTTTATGTACTAATTATCTAGATTAAAGAAAGAATTGTCTAAGGATTTAGTACTCTTAACAAACTTAAACAAGACAAGTGGATATAATGATTCTAACCAATAAACTAGACTCTCTGTATCCACTTGTCAGTACCAAGGGCCAATTTATTTTGAGTACTAAATTCATAAGGTACTAGAAACATTTTCATTGATTGAAATGCATTATCAGTTAACTCAATAGAATTTTGTTAAAAAGAAAGATATTTTCGCATGCACACATGTGTACGCCTGCGTAATTATTTTTTTATTTTTTTGCCAATAAATGAATGCTAATTAGAATAAAAATGGATCTAGATAAATAGGAATAGGATTCACAGAAAGTTGCTTCATAACTTTTTTTGTAATTAGTTGTCTTGTTTGGGAATCCCTAATTCAATTATTTTTTATTTTTCCTTTTTCATTTTATTTGCTTAAAAATTTGGGCCAATTTGTCTTGCTTACAGTAAAGTGGGGAGTGTTTCTATTTAGTCAAACTCGGCTCCGTGTATGGAGTCTGTCTCCCAATAAAAAACAACCACGACCACCTGGCTCAATAGAAAAAGTTGTAAAGTAGGAACCCTAGGTGAAAAATTTTTGCCCTCTCCCATTTTATCTGCTTAAAAATTCGGCCTTCCAATAATCCGCGGAGCGGAGCATTACTGGTGAGCCCCACGAACTTCTAGATTTTGGCTATTTCTGGTTGGGACTTTTATATTTGGTTATCCAATATACACCATTCCCCCAACAAGACTTACCCAAAATTAACGGAAAATTAAAATGTCAATGTCATTAGTATTTTTATTGTATATAATTTGCTTTGGTCTAAAGTCTAAACTTGTGCAAATAATAATAAATACCCTAATAGGAGTAATATTTAAAAACTTTTTTAAGGTTTAAACCTCCCATTCCATATGGCTTGTATAAATGGAAGCCACATGAAATAAGAAATATTGTTATAAAACTTTAGGGAAGTTTTTGAATATTTTTAATCCTAATAGTCCAACTTATCAAAAACTTGATAATAAAAAGCACACTCCGATTCTATATTTGGAGTTTCACATATTATGATTCTTTTGACTGGAACACAATGCACACAAGGCATACAGAGACCACACACTATATAATAAAATCATATTCACATAATAAAAAAGATAATTCCAAAAAATGTAAATTAATTGTTAATTGATACCTCTAAAACTAATTTTCAATTAAAGGAATGCCGAGGTGAATTGCTTCTATATTTGCTATTACAGATAAATATCGTATCTCATTTTGGGATTACCAGTTGACAATGTGTTGTGTATAACAAGCTCTAAAAATGGAGAAAAAAATTATGGGTCATAGTGATGCCCGTGACTTGACCTGTCCTAACCCATCTCACAAATTTGGAGCGACTTCAAAACTAGGGCAGGTTTAAGATATGGCCGACCTGCCACATTCCTAATTCATCAACCAACCAATTCGGTTTAACGTTCAGAAAGTTCCTCCAAGACCCGGCCCAATCTAAGTTAATAAACTCTGATGAATAGTCATAGAGACAGTATATTGCTCGTAAGAGACCAGCAGCCCAACCCAACTACCCAAGTCCCCGTGCTGGCACAGCACCATCTTTTAGTCAATTACTTCCTTACCTTTCTTTTTTTCCTTTCTTTTTTAGGAAAGAATAAAATAAAATGACTTTTCTTCACTATTTGATGCCTAATAATAAAAATAAATAAACTAGGATTGGGCATGGCATGGGTTGGGTTGGGTTTCAGATGACCTGGAAACGAACCAACCATCTCAGTTTGGGAAAACCGCGAACAGAAATCAACTCCAAATCCAAGCCATGTTGGTCAGTTTTTGGTCGGGTTCATCATTTTTTTTTGTCTTTTTGGTTGGTTTTTCTTCCCCACCCCACCCACCCCCACCTTTTTTGGGGTGTTCAACGGACCGAACTCGACAGGATTGGGGTTGGTCGTTGGATGGTCTGGTTGGGCAGGTCAATCAGCTAATTGCCCAGCCCTAACTAAACCTTCAAATCAGAAGAGATTGGAGTGGCATTCCAAAATTTTCAATTTGTAACCGTACAAATCACATTACAAGTTACAACTATGCCTATATGTGTTGAATGGTTTCACCAACTATTTGACATAGAAATATTCCAGTAGCATCGGTGGGTTGAGCTAGCAGATTGTCTCATTTTTATAATCAACCAATGAAAAATAAAATAACTACAGCAATTGGTAAGGGTTAGCGGTCAACTAGCATGGCCCGCATACACGTCATATGTTGGTATCATAAAGAACTAATGCTAGAACGGTACTCCTTGTTGATATCTCAATCTCTAATTCTTAATAAAACCACATTTTAGAGCAGTTGCTGAGTTTTCTAAAATTTACTAGTAAGTAGATGGAAAAGATTCATTCCATTGCTTTTAAATATTACAACACTTCCATTAGTGACATTGTCATCACAACATTTTGTGGCTTTGCAAAATTGTATAAAGAATTAATTAATAGTTTATGGCTATCAACAATAATTTTTATAACTTATCGAATCACTTTTTTGATCCCTTGTAGTGACATAAATCTATCACTCGAGAAACGAATATTCACTACTATTGTTAAACAACCCATCAACTGGACTATATTTTTATAGAATTTTCAAGGTTTCAAGTTGGGGGAGGAAGAAATAGAAGGTCCCATTTCTTTTCCAGCTTGATTATTTGACTTGCATTTCGTCCATGAGTGATGTGAAATCTCCATCAATAGGCATTAACTTCACCTTTTATCTTTCTTTAAGACTTTCCAACTAAAAAAGATGAAGAATAATTCACTTTAGAGCAATGTAGTTGAGGAACCATCGCTATGGACTCCCTTGTGGTTATTTGAAAGAGACCATTTATGCATTATTTGATTGATTTTATTTATTGAATTTTTGTACTTTTGTTCATTTCCTTTGAAAAGAACCAAAAATAATATATATAATAATTTTCCTTGGTTGCTTCTGCAATTAACTTATTTGCACAATATTTTCAACAAGCAAGTCTACTAGGACTGAGTACCTTGATAAAGACTTCTAAGTATTTTCAGTGCATTCAATTCAATTAATGTTTGTGACTTGGCTTTGAAAAAGACAGTTGTTTTAATCTTCAAGAATTCAAGTGATATTGCTTGATTATGTAGCAAGTTTTAGGTGCTTAAGTAAATCATCATTGGTACTTGTATTTGAGAAGATGAGTCCTTCTATTCGTAAAACAATCTTTTATAAAACAAAGTATTTTGCCATCTTAACCCTAGACTATTTCCCCCTATCACACATTACACATGATAATATGGTCAAATCATCCCATTTTGCTTTTAAAAAATAAAATCCTAAGAAGTTAGGTAACATTTATCTATGTCAACATTTTACAGGGTATGCATTTGCTCACTTCATTTTTTTCCACTTCATCAGTGATCTATAGAGGGATTAGTTAATGTAGAATCAAGTTAAATTGAATAATAATACCATACTGGTAAGGGACAAGAATCATACATGGCTTCTATAATCAATGTAAATATGTCCTAATTGACCAATTACATAGTTTTTCCGTGAAGATCACGTATCAGACATAAATCTGATGCTAGGAAAATTCATCATAGAGTTAAGAATAACGCAGTCAAGTTGATCCAACTATAAGAATAGAAACGCAAATTTATAATTGTCAATTGATTGCATGATTTAGACACATAGACGAGTTTGAAGGCACCTCCAATGTTGAAGAAATATTGTAACATGTTCGATTCTTTTCAATTTTTGCTTTAATTTGAAAGTGACCAATTTTATTGTATAACGCATACTAAACAACATACTAAATGATATAAAAAATCATCCATTCATCTCAAGACAAAGTAGGAAAGTTCAAAAGTACTCGCAGGTTTTTTGCATTAGTATCTTGTCGAATTTATGCCCACTAATTTATTGCCATTTCCACTAAATTCAATGTATATAGTTTTAGTAGCAAGAAGTCCATGACCCACCTAACCAAATTTATGATAACATTTAGCTATCAAATGCAAAAGGTGACCCATCAATTAATTTGCACCTTCTAGCCGGCGCACCCATATCTGCCTTTTACAAGTTCAATTTGTTTTATGGACAAAAAATTTTTGGTTACTAGGTTGCCTCAAAAGGACAAAATAATTGGTGGCAAAATAAATAAATGAGCATCTCGATGAATCAATATATAGCCATCGCTATTAAACAATCAGAAGATAAGCAAATGAATAGTATATAATGTATAATTGTTATAATTATAGATCGGTACCTTGTGTTTTTCTGGTGTAATTTAGTTCTCTTATGATAATAGTGGGGTAGAATCACAAGAATGATGTCATTTAAAGGCCCTATTAGTGGGCTATAGTTTTACTAGAGGCCAACTCGGTGCATAGTTTATTTATTTATATGTGCTAATTATTATTCAAATTCATTTCAGGTTATATTTATTTTTTTTGCACAAATCAATACGAGTCTAATCTAAATGTTTAAAGGTGTAATGGCGCCATCCAGTTTTCAACAAGTTCACTTTAGCACTAACACAAGATTTCATTTGGACATCCTCAAGAGATTCTACAAGTTACTTCTTCACTTTTTGGTAGCCTTTTTGCGTCAACTTTTCAAGTGTACTCCTTTATTTTATTATACATAACACCGTTGTGGATATAAGTGATAAAAATGTGAAATCTATCATTAACAATGATTAAACGATTTGATTCGAGCACAGTGAGAAGGAAAAATAGAGAGAAATTATGTATTCTTGTTATTACTCAAAGAAACACAGTACATATTTATATCAGAAACTAATACCTCTATTCTCACTATCTATCTGGAACTCGCGGGAAAAAATTCAAGTGTAGTTACTGTACAACTTATCTAGCTACAGGTACAACCGATATAAAGCATTAGAAAAAAAATATGTAACAATAGGTAACACAATAAATCTTTCAATGATCTTGTTGGTTTGTTTGGTTATGTCTTTTTTATGTCAATAATTTGTAACGCTTTTTAAATGAAGAAAAAATTTTATTTAAAAAATACCTTTTTAAAGGAATTTATAAAGATATACTTGCTAGACATAAATTAGATAAATATTTTCATCCTCACAAAGAATTTATGGAGCTTTTAAAAAATATAGTCACTAAAAGTGAGAACTCAAATAATTATTCTTAGATGTATCAATGATTCCATATTATCATGCTTATATTCTATAAAGCTAACCAAATTATGATGCTTATTATTAAGGTAGATGTATTATGTATTGATGTAGGCATGAAGCTATGACATTATATATATTGTTTATATACAAGCATTTTGTTTGAAACACGACAACTCATTTATCAAACTTTTATTTTTTTTATTATTGAAATATTGTTACTATTATCTTCTACTTATCCGCATTAAGGTGTTCTTTTGATGCTCCCATGGAAAAGCCCAAATCAAGTTATGACGTCTTCCATCTGATTTTCACCATTCCTCTTTAACTTCGTCTAATAATATGTCTGGCTCCAGCAGTATTTCTTGTCGCCGTTGCTTTTCTCTTGATTATAATTCACAGTTGAAGTGATATACTAGCACTTAATCGACCAATATACTCTACTAAATTTTTAATTGATGATAAGAATTTGCTTCATCATTTAGAGCAAGATTAATGTTGGGGAAAAAATATCAAGGGAAAAAAGCTAAAGCGAAAAAATTAAGGAGAAAAAGTTATTCTCGAATAATGTATGTGGAAAAATCTAATAGTTATAGTATCTGAAGATTTTTAAAATTTTTTTACAAGTTATTTTCTCACTGCCATTTTTCATCATACAATTAATATTCAATTATTTATAAAATATTATTTTCTTTTATTTATTACATTACATATACTTTTTAAGGAGAAAGTGAGAGGGAAAAGGTAAAAGAGGGCTAAATTTAGCCCCTATTTTACCCAATTCCCGGTCCAAAATAGTTTTTTTCTTATTTCTCCATACACTAATTGATTTTATTGGATAAATATGGGTTTTTTCACCCGTCACTAATCTTGTTCTTACAAGTGATAAATTACAATATTTTTATTTTATAATTTATAAATGACTATTCGTTGTAATAATAAATAATTTTTTTAATACGTCTTTTATGGACGAGGGGACCGTATTTACGCGCTAAATGAACAGCCACACACACTTTCTAAGGATTTGATTCAAAAATTAAGAGACCGTTGGACATGATTATCAAAACAATCATGTAACCACGGTAATTATTATTAATTATAATTAAGACCTTAATTTTAGTTACCCCACGTCATCTCAACTGCCGAAGAGTGGATGGTCAATCCGAACATGGATATATGAATTAAAGTGCACGAAAAAAATCCATGACCCACAAAAGTACATGCCAAGAAACCTCTCTTTCTGTTCAAAACTTCTGATATTTGGCTTCATGAATATTAATGTGAAGAATAAAGAAGAAAAAAATTAAAGAAAAGGGGAATGTCGAGCGGAAGCTACAGAAATGGAATCGCGTCAAAAGGAGGTGGTTTGAAATTTGATGGTTATAGTTCAAAGTCTTCTTCTTTTAAGTCGAAAGCGCAGTCATCGGGTTCTTCTAGCACACGGCGGAGCAGCACCGGTTCAGTTGGTGGTGGCGGCAACGGGTCCAAGGATGATTCTGCAGGTTAAAATGGAAAACTGTGTTTGAGCTCTTTCGGTTAAATATTGGTTAATTTGGAGTTGTTGATTCTCATTTCTTGTGGGTCATAATTACTTCTCTTTGATGTCCCAAAATTCACTTTTACATTCACTTTGCGCCTTATGTGTGACTCTGTGCGTGGAATCTGAATTCTTGAATTTCAAACAAATCTGTAGATAAACGTGTGAACTACCAGAGTGAGTTTTGGGAATCTTTTCTTTTTTCTAGTAAAAAGGAATGCTTTAGATAATTGGAATTTAAATTTATTGGTTATTTATCAGCTGCTAATTTTTATGTTTTGGGGTGTTGGTGGGGTTGGGTGTTATTGATGTTCCATTCTTCTTGCATGACTGAACTCATGCTTAAAAGGATCCTGAAGTCACAGAGTGTGTTTCGTTGACCATAATTGCTCTGCATTTTCTTTTCCATATATTTGTTATGGCAATTCGAGTTTTTTAGAACTGATAAATACTTGTTGCACGGTAAATAGCACAATATTTGAATACAGTTCCTGGGAGAGTTCGAGTTGCTGTTAGATTACGGCCGCGTAATGCAGAGGAGATGGAAGCAGATGCTGATTTTGCAGATTGTGTGGAACTCCAGCCAGAGGTACTCCATATGCTGTCCACCCAAGATGTAGTGGAATTAGAAATTTCTATTTATCTTGCAATGGTTAGTTATTCTTTACTCTGTTTCAGCTCAAAAGGATAAAAATTCGAAAAAATAACTGGGATTCTGATACGTATGAGTTTGACGAAGTGCTGACGGAGTTTGCATCACAAAAACGTGTTTATGAAGTTGTAGCAAAGCCTGTAGTTGAGGTAAATAAAAGCTGACCTGAATATTTATTGCTAATACTTGTCTTAGTATGTGTCTTGATGAGATTTGTTGTCATTGTCAGAGTGTTTTGGATGGTTACAATGGAACAATCATGGCATATGGGCAGACTGGTACTGGGAAAACCTACACTCTTGGACGACTAGGAGAAGAAGACACTGCTGATCGTGGAATAATGGTGCGTGCACTGGAGAATATATTAGCTGAAATATCACCTGAGACTGATGCAGTTTCTGTCTCTTATTTTCAGGTTGTTGTCTACTTCATTCTCTTCCTTTCACATGACAACTATTTATAATCTTTTCTCAAAAATTTTCTTCAATACTTAATCAGTTTTATATGACTTGTGCAATCTGTTCAAGACTGACATTCTTCATAAGTATGTGCAGCTTTATATGGAAACCATACAGGACCTCCTTGATCCAGCTAATGATAATATATCTATTATGGAAGATCCAAAAAATGGAGATGTTTCACTGCCTGGGATGACCCTAGTAGAAATCAGGGATCAGAAGAGCTTTGTGGAACTACTACGTATAGGGGAGGCTCATCGCTTTGCTGCTAATACAAAATTAAACACAGAATCTTCACGTAGCCATGCAATTCTGATGGTTACTAAACCTTGCTTCATTTTATTATGTTCCCGCACTTCAAAATTTTTGGAAGTGATGATATGTGTGTTTGTGTATAAACCTCTTAAATGTTTGAATTTGTGACTGCTGCAGGTGAATGTAAAGAGGTCTGTCAAGGGAAGAAATTCTTCTCTTTCTAGTGAAAGCACAGGGAAAACATTGAAGGCTCCCATTGTACGTAAAAGCAAGCTAGTTATTGTCGACCTCGCTGGTTCTGAGCGTGTTGAGAAGTCAGGTATTGGACTGCTAGTGATCGTAAAATTGCTTGTTGCTTTTATTTTGATATTTAATCTCAGCCGTAGTTAGTTTTATGTTTTCATTTAAATACCCTATAGTATATTTTGTGGGACCCACAAACTTCTCTATCACTCATTTCCCGTCATATCAATTCTGTTCATATACAAAACATTAATCTAACAGGAAAATATTCATTTTAGTATTGCCACGCAATCATCTTAACATCCTTATTCCTGTTGTTTGCATCTTTTGGACATGTTTTCCTTAGTAATTCAATAGTTAGTACCATAATGTATGGCAAGTCTAAGACATATGCTACTGACCCACGCAAGGATCTTTTCATCTCACAGGATTCTTATAGAACTTATCCGTGTACTGGCTGTTTATGTTATTACATCCTCTTTCTTCTCCCCTTAATCATGAATCCTAAATAGCTAATTTGCCGTCAAATTTTAATTAGCTTTAACTCCATGTCATCCACATGTTTAGATAATGGCAAAAGTACATGAACCCTGTTAAAAAGGATGTTTTGCACAGTGAACTGATTAGGTTGAGGGGGTCGTTGCTAGTTTTAGAAACTTATAGATGATTTGTGCAGCAACCCCAGAAATTAGGAACTATTTGCTCTAATTTCCCCTGAATGAATAAATGAACTGATCTCATCCTGGATGTTTCTTGTAATGCTACTGCCCGCCCAAAAACATAAAAGGAGAAGAAGAATAAGAAATCTTTTCTATTAAGCTCAGTTACGTATCACATGAGATTAACTTATTGTAGTTGTATTTCCTAACTTTGAGGTAAGTCACGAAAAAAATGTTATTTTGAAATGACAATGCCTTTCCAATATTTTAGTGTATCTTCTTTGTAATTCCTAAAGTTGATGTGATGTCAGGGAGCGAAGGACATACATTTGAGGAAGCGAAGTCTATCAACCTCTCCTTGAGTGCACTGGGGAAGTGTATTAATGCATTGGCGGAGAACAGTAGTCACGTTCCTGTTCGTGATTCAAAGCTTACAAGACTACTTCGAGATTCTTTTGGAGGTGGGCCATTTGCTGAATGTAGTATGATAATATGAGATAAAGAGGAACTATGTGTTCAGTAATATAAAAGAGAAAATATTTTTTTTCTTGGAGAATCTGGAGATTCACATCTCAGATATCAGATTGGACAAAAGAAATGGTTAAGGCGATCAAGTTCTTTTAGTTGATATTGGGATGCATGATAATTTAATTCTGTCATTTATTACTTCTGATGATAGTTAAATCAGTCTCTCGGAGCAAATATTTTAAGTATTAAAATAGCTCACATAACCAGTAATTCCAAGATGAGGCCACAGTTTTGGATGTGTAAAAGTCTTAAGTTCTCTTGACTTTGAAGCAGTTCCTGAGCAAGTAGTAATGGATATATGCTATTTATCCATAAATTGTATGGATGGTTAATTTGTCCCACCCCAGTAATTCAATGCTTCATATTCAGAGTCAAGCGACCGAGATCATGCATCTGCTGTAAGATCTTTTGATACACAGGTGGTGGCAAACCGCTGGAAGATGGTAGACTATATTTTATGGCTGCCTAGTTTGTACTAAGCATAATCATAACTTATAGATCTACATTGTCATTTATAATGTTATCCTAATAAATTAAATTCTCATCAATTCTCAGGCACAGCAAGAACCTCACTAATTGTTACCATTGGGCCGTCACCACGCCATCGAGGAGAGACGGCTAGCACCATAATGTTCGGACAACGGGTAACCTTCATTTTTCTTTCTTTGTTATGTTGTTCATCAGGTGCTCAGGATTATATTTAACTGCTTAGTTCTCTGCTGGTTTCTTTTTTAGTTTTCATTTGGTTGAATATGTATTATAGTTACAATTTACATTCTTCTTGTTATTCTTCTTTTATGTTGAAATACATCCAGAAATTTCAAAGATCCATGAGAAAGGAGCGTGGCATTGATATTTTGGGTGGACATATTATTTTTTATCATTATTATGATTACTTGTTTATTTATTATTATCCTTATTATTTTCTTTTCCTTGTTTGGCAATTTCACAGGCTATGAAGGTGAAGAACATGTTAAAAATTAAAGAGGAATTTGATTATAAAAGTTTATCCAGGAAGCTTGACGTGCAACTGGACAAATTAATTGCCGAGCATGAACGACAGCAAAAAGCATTTCAGGATGAGGTTGAAAGGATAGCTTTGGAAGCTCAGAAACGGGTTACTAAGGCTGAACGAAATTGTGCTGATGCATTGGAGGTAACTGCATACTCTACATGCTATGATCAAATGTTGTAAAACACATGTTCCTTGTAACCCTGTTCCTGTTAAAAGATTGGCAACGTCATGAATTTTTTTGTTAACATTTATTAAATATTTATATTGTAGATTGCTAGCTAGATGTTCTTGTGATGTAAATGAACTGTACTGAACTTTATGCATGTTGAACACCCTTGTCAACAACTTTTGGAAGTAATTTAATGCTGATTTTTGCCTTTTTCATAAGCTTCTGTATATCCAACTTTATGCATGTTGAACACCCTGGTCAATGATTTTCATTGAGGTCACTGTTTGGTCCTGTGATTTATTCGCAGCCTGCTTCTTGTTTATAGGGATCTATCTTCCTATGCAGACACATCCATTCATATATCTTCTGTATATGTACTTATTTAGGCATATACATATTCATATCTACTTGTTCTAGTGATTTGATTTTCTGTTTGATCTACTTTAATTAGGAAAACATTCTTTTATCAAGACAGTTCTTTTCTACTCCTTTTTTTTTTTTTTTTTGGGGGGGGCCGCGTATCAAGACTGTTTTTAAGTAAACGCTTACATCACATTTTAATAGTTGATCTCTTCATTGTCAGTTTAAGGAGAATTTGCTAAGGCAACCTTAAACTTTAATAGTTAGATATACTGAGTTAGTTTGACATCTTTCATTTTGTTGTCTTATTTCTGCAGCAGGAGAAATTAAAGT